>PVKA01051887.1:0-11984 GCA_004027165.1 Ctenomys sociabilis | reverse complement strand
TATATATATATATATATATATATATATATATATATATATATATATATATATATATATATATATATATATAATTGCTTGACATAAATCTATAATTACAATTACAGCTTTAGTGGATCAAATTAGTTTTACAGAGTTAGCAAATATATCTTATGTTGATAGTAGATACACTCAATATGTAGCCTTGCTCTTAAAAAATTATGTTTTAGTAAAGAAATAAGGCATGTAAAAAAATCTCATGTTGTATAAAATATACCAGAACACAATTATGTTTAAAGAGGAGAGAGGGAGGGAGAGAGGGAGAGAGGGAGAGAGAGGCTAATTAAGTTAATTTGGGGTTTGGATGGATGTGAAGAAAAGGCTCTATTCTCAGCTAAGAAGGAAAAGCTAAACAGAGTTTGCCTGTTTGGCCAGCAAAATGTAATACTGACTAGAGGAGGCATGTGAAAATCAGACATAAGACAATAGATTCAGAATATGAACATTGATGTTGTTAAAGTAGACATCTGGGAGATAAAGAAGGAGTTCAGATTTTTCAGTAAGAGCTGAAGGTAGGAGGAAGAGGTGAGGCCAGAGAGTCAGGGTAGCCTCAAGAGCTATGAGAAAACTTCCAGCCTTTGAGGGTTTGGGAGATGCATGTACAGCTGATGGACAGCTAATGGAGTATTACAAGGGGGACATGAAGATCCCTCTGATAGCTTGGGGAAGCATGTATCTGGAAGAGTGAGACTAAAGCTAAACAGATAAATAAGGAAATTGTTGATGAACTCAAGAGAAAAAATTGAATTGAAATTCAAGAGAAGAAAGACAAATCTAAAACATGCACAAGTTAGGATGAACAGGATTTGGCCCATGGATGCGTGGCTAGAAAGAGGATAGAGAGAATAAATTAATTTCTGGTTCTTAACTAGAACAGCTAGAAGGCTAAGGACACATGGCAATCATAACATGGTACCACAATTGATTTTATAGAATCAGTAAACAGGAGCATGTATTTGGAACCATCACTCAGCAGTACATAAGAGGAGCCGTGCGTCCTTCTGCAGGTCATCCCAGACTCTGATGTGTTGTTGGGGAACTGGAGTGTGGAAGCAGGTGTAGGCATTCAGGGTGGGACACGACAAGAAGTCCATGTCCATATGGTCTAGGTTTTCATTCGCAAATATAGCCCTGAAATGGTCTGCATAGTTAAGGGGGCAATGTGGATTTTTATAATGCAGTGAATAACAATACTTTTACTCTTTTTCTTTCCTGGTCAATGTTGGGATGTCCTTCCTAGATATTGTGTTACTTTATTGCTGAGAAAATGTACAACATGGCTTTCTTGCCCAAAAGTGGCTGACCCTTGTTCTTCTTCAACAACCAGCAGCCAGTCAGTTCCCAGTGGAGCCTCACCCACACCGCCTCACCTCCAAGGGTGGCTTTGATCTTCCACTTGACAGGATTTCAGTCTGTTGGTGTTCCACTCCCAATGGCCTGACCTAAGAGGAGAGCCAAACTAAGGCAAGAGTTAAAAAATCAGGCTGCCCTCCAATACTGTCTCCATTTCCTGCATGAGGCCTGTTTCCTTTCACTCCTTTCTTCCTGGAGTCAGTTCTTTATCCATCCTACACAAGTTCCTGGAGACAAAGGAGTAGCCTCTGTTCTCTACTCAAGAGCTGAGCCCTGGAGGATGGCTGTCAGCTCCACGTGATCAAACACTGTGCTGCCGAGGCTAAGCAGGACTTTTGTTACCAAAGCTAGGTCTGAAGCTCATCTCAGGTAAAAACCATGTTTTCCTTTCTTATAGTTAGGGATTAGGTTTTTTCTTATTGTTAGGAATAAGGTTTTATGCAGTGGCCAAAAAACAAAACAAAAAAACAAAGAAGAGAGATTTGCTCACAAATCAGTTTTTCAAGTTGTAGGGGATGCAGGGATTGCATATAGAGCAAAAATAGTAGGATGGGAGAGAGGGATAAAGGTGAGAGGCAAAAAAAAGAGAGAGAGACAGAGACAGAGAGACAAAGAGAGATGCTGCGAGGAGAGAGGCTAATAAAAGGGAGGAGCACTCATGTATCTTCTGGGAATAAGTAGAAACCTTCCAGGAATTTAGGTGCCACCTCTTTTAATTCCATTCATTGTCTGGTGTTTCCAGTCATGGGAGTTTGTACATGTCTTTGTAAAGTAGAGAAAGAAAGACTTGGCAAGTGTAAGTCAAGTTAACTGTGCATTATAATTTTGGATGAAACATTTCTCAAATGATCTACCTGACCTAAGGCAGATAAGGAGGCAGATGCAATATGAAGGCAGAGATACCTTGGCTTTTCGTCCTGTTTCAGGTGCCTGTTGGACATCTTCAGGCTCCAGTGAAAAGTAAGTGTTTTCAGCAGAAGTGACACTCAAGTTCCTGGAAAGAAACCTAGGCAACCATCATCATCATAATCCACAAAGTAGAGGTGTTATCCACAGCAGAGCTAGTGGGAGATTAACAGTGTATTGTGTAGCTCTGTGAGCTCCGTAGTAGAGATATTCAAGTCAATTAAGAGCAAGTGAAGTTAGAGGGCTTATATAGTTTTTTTTTTCCCTTAGCAACTCTTGCCCTGCATAAAACTATGGAATACCTGAATTCACCAAGGGTACGAGTGCTGATCTTCCCTCTGGACTGTCACATTAATTTCAGAGTATTTTCAGAAAAGATTGCTAGAATTAAAACATATTTCTTCCAACTAACATATAAATTACTTATTTTAAGTGCTACATAGATCCAGACAAAACAAATACCTGACAGGAGTTCCTCATAATACTTTCTATAAATCATTTTGTGTACAAATCTGTGAACCCCAAGTGAGGGGCTATACGTATTTTCTAGGTTTGTTGTAATAAATTGCAATAAATTTTGTGGCTTAAAACACAATCATTTATCCTCTCACCCTTCTGGAGGTCAGAAATCAAAATGTCAGCAGGTTTAATTCCTCCTGGAGTTTCTGTGGATGATTCTGTTCACACCTCCTTGGTGGCTGCGAGAGACTTGGCATTCTGAGCCTATGGCAGCTTCAGTTCAGTGGTGGCTTCCACTTTAGCATGGTCTCCCTACCCCCGTGTCTATGTTAAATTTTCCTCTTCTCCTTAGGAAGAAACCATAAGTTGGACTTTGGGCACAATACAAATCTAGGAAGGTCTCTTACAACTTTTAAATTACATCTGCAAAGTCACCCTATGATAGGTACAGGTTGTTGTGACTTTCACATATATTTTTGGAGCCAGTCTCTGACCCTCTCTAGAGTATAATATAGTCTCCAAGTTGATTTGCCCTCAATATGGTAACCCGAAAATAAAATTTGTAGGATAAAGTGAGAGATGGCTACCTGGTATTGTAAAAACTGTTATTAATGGGGCACAAAGTCATATATACTCAAAAAACAGCTACTTATTTATTTATTTATTTATTTATTTATTTATTTATTTATTTATTTTACTTTAACCAATCCTTCACTTTGCTGATGTGAATTCTTAATTTTCTAGCCTATCCTCATACCTTTTCCCTTAAACTTTAACAAATGATTTACAAAACAACATCCCTTCCTTCTGTTCCTTAGGACCCTGGCAGCCCTGACCATGCCCCAGCCTCTTGGTATTTCTGCCCATGGCTGTGGTCATGGGCATCTGTTGCTGCTCAGGAAAAGGCAGTTGTGGTGCTAGAGTTATTTAGAGTAGTAAAGTTAGTTTAATGCCACTTGATCCATAGCTTTTGCCATCTCATATTATACCACTTGTAAATATCAGTTTATAAAATAAAATAGCTACTCATATCATTCTAGATTGATGACTTGATATTTCTTTATAAAAAAGGACTTGGGGATGAGATTTATTGTAATTTCTCAAGCATTGCCATAACAAAAACCAAAGATTCCTGGAGAAGTATATGAAATAAGATTTTTGCTGCTTCCCCAAAAGTAGGAATCTCAAATCAAAAAAGACAAGACACAAATATGAGTAGGAAAGAAAGTCTTCTGGGAAGAAGGACAAGGATATAGGGAAGTCATAAAGAGGCAGCTGGAAATGATACTCTCTCTGTTTCAGAGAACATATGTTGTTCTTACCCTAGGGAAGCAGAAGCCGACAATAAGGTGATATCCCAGCTCCTATTACTCTTCTTCAATGCTATTGTTTGCTCTGAGCCAGGCAGTGTAATGTCTAGGAAAAAGATACTGGCTGAATCCCATGGAAAGATTGCTCAGCTTCAACTGCAACACTTAAGTGAAGTCTAGTTTAAGGAACTTCAGAACTAGTGGGGCAATTTGGTTTTAGCGAAAATTAACTGTGAGGCTGAGTTAAAGAAAAGTTGAAAGTAGCTTGCCAGGACTAATACAAATCATTGGCATTTTCCAAAAGGGCTAAGACCAGAAAAAGTGATGGAATAACAAGGTGCTGTCCTCCCTGCATGTACTGGATTGATGCATCTGTAAGTAAAATGAATCTCACCTCAAGTGATAGCAGCGAGACAGAGATGAATATTTCTTAGCTTCCTAGGGACAAAGAGGTGCAGTACCCTAATTTAACTGTGCATTTAACTTTCCAGAAAAGTGCCTAAAAGCATTAGTGATAAATTGTTTAAAAATGGCAAATCCTTTTCCATTTTTACCTACCTATGCTTGCATAGAAGAAAAATGTACATCACCTACCAACCTTCTTTTGGTAATGGTGAACAGTTGACCACCAGAACAGTTGACTTCAAAACATTTTTTAACAATGTATTTGGCACAGGGTCTACAGGGTCTCACTGCACAGATCAGATTCACAGTGATCCTCCTGTTTTCAGCCTCCCAAGCAGGCATTACAGGCACGCACCACCACGCCAGTCTCAAGCACTGTCTCAGCACGCCCTGGGAGCAGGGCTGGCACAGCATGCCCAGGATTGAATCCCAGTCGCTGAGCTATCTGGTCAGGCCTTGAATTCAAAAAATTTTATTTCTAATCTTAGTCCTATCAGAAGTTATACGATTGTGGGTAAATTACTTAAATTTTTGTAGAGATAGTTTCCTTATCTATTAATGTTTAATATTTCCCACTTCAGGAAGTTATTGTATGGAATAAATAAAAAATACATATAGCTCCTAGATATAGCACTAGCACTTTCCCTTTTCTCACTCCTTATACAATCTTTCCCACCACCAGGAATGTGACATGGCTCTTAAAACAGTTTATGGTGTTTATAACTTTAGTTTAAGGCCCATAAAGAAAAGAATTTAACTACATACCTCAAGCAAGATTACCTGGCAGGTCTCCTAGGTTTCTCACAATTGCTGTCTTCCAGAATTCTTAAAATGTCCAAGTTTGAAGAAGTTTCAGAGCTCTCAGAAAGACTTCTGCTTTATGCTAGTTCAGCTTGGATTTCTCTTCTTTTTTAAATTCCATTTTATTTTGAAGAGTAAAAACCAAAGCAAGAATAAAAATCAGAAACAAAGACATAAATAGGGTAACATACAGCACATGTTACAGATTTTCAAAGCAAGAGTAGCTGATTAACAGTCCTTGATATATTACCTATTTTTATCATCAAATCTGTTGCTTGTATTATCTCTCTTTTTAACAGTGCTGCCTCTCTTCAGACTTTTATGGCTTAGTATATGCTAGTGAACTGAGAATTTCCAAAGAAACCACCATTGCTTTTTTTGGAAGGTCTCTTTCAAATAAGGGATCATTATGCAGTTCAGGCTAGCCTTGAATTCACTTTGTAGCCTAGTCTGGTCTCAAACTCATGATAGCCCTCCTGCCTCAGCCTTCTGAGTGCTGGGATTGCAGGCATGTGCCAACACACTCAGATATTATATTGTTGCTCTTTATCATACTTAAACATTTGCTCATCTAGCCTTTCAACCCACTGACACATACCTAGAAATCATCCATCTTTCAAATATGTCAGTTGAGGCTATACTGACCACTTGGGTCACATACATCTTATTTGTAAACCTACATAATTTATTTTGATTTTAGGAGTTTTTTTATTATTACTAAAACTTGAGAATCAGAAAATTATTAATATTGAATAATATTCTTTATTCATTCATCTTTTCATATTTTGTGGTTAATATGAATAATAAGATTCTTGCTTGCATTAGTTAAAATCTAAGTGTTCTTAATTTCATTTAAAGAATTAAGTTTGTTGGTACACTTTTGATATACATAATGGTCACATTCATCATGTGGGATCTGCACCCATACATAATTATATTGTTTCTTCTTCCTTCCCTATTCCTTTCCTCTTTCTCCCCTCCTTCTATTCCAAAGGGCCATATGGTGGGTTATTACAACTGACCCCATACTTTTCTACTGTAAATTTTTACTTTTGCAAAATACTAACCAGCAGCTATGAGACTTATTAGCTGCACTGGAGGGGTATGGAAAACAATCGTGTTTATGCATTTGGTATGATAAATAGCAGAGTGTGCAAGTATGCAAAAGTGACAAGGGGTTTTTTACTTATATTATGCTCTTTCTAATGGGTTTTAAGTATGTTTATCTGAGAGTGAAAAGGGACAGATATACACACATTGCTTTTGAGTTGCACAATCATGTATTTTAGCATGATGGAGGGTGGGTGCAACTCACAGTAGCTGTGCCTAGGGAAAGAAAAAAATCCATCTGTATATTTACCTACTTGAAAGACAAATGGCAAGGCATGGACAGGAGCTTCAAATCAGCATAAGTTTCACTGATGAAATGCTATTGATAAATTTCTATGCATTTAAGATTTATTTAACAAAATCTGCTTTGGTTTTTCTGATAGAAGAAGTCCAGCTAGGCTGGAGAGATAGCTCAGCAGACTAAGCTCCTGCTTAGGCAAATGCAGGAATCAGGGTTAGATCTCCAGCACTTAACCATTGGTTGTGTTGAGCCAGCCACTGAGGCTGGGTATGGTGGTGTATTCCTGTAATCCCAGAACTGAGGAGGCTGAAAACAGGAAAATCACTAGGAGCCTGAGATGCATATGAGGCTTTGTACAAAATATGTTAAAAAGAAAGAAAGAAAGAAGGAAAGAAAGAAGAAAATGAGAAAGAAGAAGGAGGAGGAGGAGGAAGAGGAGGAAGAGAAGGAGAAGTGAGTGTAATAGCAAATGAAAAGCCAGATATGCAAATTTGGAGAAGGTTAAAAATTAATCACCAGATTATTCATCCATTCATAGCAAAGTTGATCTATTATAGTAAAATACATATTTTCATAACAGAAGAGTGGTTTCAGTATATGATGATGATGGTGATGATGCCAACTTAACATTGACCATGTGATTCAAAGTTCCTGTGACAGTGAAATGGAGTAAGAATCAACCAACACAGACACAGGGAATGCAGACTTCCTTGATTCAGATGATGAAGAAAGCAGCAGTGTGAGTTCATATTTGACTAGTCAAAATATTTCAAAATGGCCATGCAAGCAAATAAGATGATGCAATGTTCAAACTATGTTTGAAATTTGGTGAAGGTCTTGGCATGCATGAAACATGTTGGATGGAATGTCAGTACTTACATTCAGTGCAGATGAAATCCTGCACTATAAGATATTTTGAAATACACAAATGTTGAAATAGAAGTAAAACTTTGTATGCACTGATAGACATGCTCAAAAATGTAATTATTATATCATGAGCTGAACTGAAAGCATTTATCAATCTGGTACATTTAGCAGGGCTAAATTCTCATTGTCATTTCAGAAATGCAAAAGATTTATGGAAAAGTAATGGTTGTGAGGTTGAGATTTGTAGAACAATCATGATGTGGAGGAGATTTGATTTCCTTGAACATTTTCTGAGGTTTGATAACAAAACCACCCACCAAGAAAAGAGAAAAGAAAAGAAGTAATGATCTCACTTATATCTGCTTACTTTGAGAGATTTATGGGTAATTTCCAAGCAATTTCCACACTAACTGAATACATGATTTTTGATGAACATCTTAGCATTTCATTGTGGCTGTAGCTTCAGGCAGGGTATGTTGGAAAAAAAAACCTTCAAAATATGACATAAAACTTTATGCCATAGTATATCAGAAGACTAATTATACTCAGCCACAATGGAACTCAACTATCTAGGTTTATAATAAGACCCCAGTGGCAGAGAAAAATCCTTCAGAAATGTCTCTATCCATCTCTTGAAGATTTGAAGGTAGACCAAATAATTCAGGCTCAGACTGCTTTTTATGCAAACCCTGCCAACCCAATAATTCTGTCAGAAGCTTTTGCCTCCATCTCACAAAATGGAAATCTCTATCCTAAACTGTATCCAGATCTTTCTCAGTACATGGGCTTGAGTTTAAATGAAGAAGAGTTTAAAAGATGTACATGGTCCCTGGAGCACCAGTTCAGGGGCAGTTGGCAGCAAGACCTTCCAGCATGAGCTTTATTGTGGCTTCTGTAATGTGGACAATGCTGGCATTCATAGAACAGAAATAAAACAACGGATTCATGAAGCCATTTTGTGTAAGGATCAAGATGGAAAAATTCGCCTCAGGCTTAGCTCAGTAGATAATGGTATATTAGGTCAGCTACTCCAGGCTAATTCTCCAGTCTCTTTTGTTGGTCTGAGATTTTGGGATCAGATTTGTGTAATTTTGGAGAGAAAACTGCCATGACATTAACATGGTAATTTGAATGGAGAGTTACCATGCACAAGGATAATACTGCACATGTTGGTTTTATCTTCAAAAATGGAAAAACAACATCCATAATGAAAGACAGTTCTGCTGCCAGAAACGGTCTTCTGACTGAACATGTTTGTGAAATCTGTGGGCAGAATGTCATTGGACTAAAGGATTCTCAAACAGCAGACATACTTTAAATGTCTGGGACTCTAGTCACCATAACTATCATGCCTGCTTTTATCTTTGAACATACTAAATGGATACACCAAGAATTATGAAAAGCCTGATGGGTCACACCATTCCTGAAGTTTAGAAGTACTTAGCACAGCAGAGGTACAGCTGAACTTCTCCAGTTTCCCTCTTCCTCATCGCATACATAGAGCTTTCCTAGAGCCAGGGAACATATGCTGCATGAAGACCTTCCTATCTTACATCATGGCTTGGAATCTTAATAGTTTCATCTGATACCCAACTATATAAGACAAATCTTAATGGACATGAAAAATTTAATACCAATACCATAAACTTAACAGGAGACCTTAACAACCCTTATCCACAAAATATATGTCAAGTAGACAAAACTTAGCAAAGAAGTAGCAGAACTGAACCTGAGATTGAAATAAATGGACTTAGTGGACATATACAGAGTGTTCCACCAACCATAGTTGAATACACATGTCTTCCAGCAGCACATGGGTCATTTTCTAACAAAGACCACAAACTAGACCATAGGTCATGCTTGTTTATGCAACAAAACAGAAATTATCCCATGCCTATTATCTGACTACTGTACAATGAAACTGGAAATAAACTACAAAAGAAATCAGAAAAACCCCATAAATACATGGAAATTAAACCATGCCCTCATCAACAACCAATGGGTCACAGGTGAAATTAAACAAGAAATTGAACAATATCTACAATTCAATAAAAATTCAAGCAAAACTTATCAGAATTTATGGGATGTGATGAAAGTGGTTCTTAGAGGGGAACTTATAGCTGTGAATGCAAAAATTAGGAAAACAGAATGGCAACAAATAAACAGCCTAATGCTGCACCTCAAACATGTAGAAAATGAGAAAACCAAACCCAAAATCCAAAGATGGGAAGCTATCATAAATATCAGAGCAGAAATTAATTCAATTGAGATGAAGAAAACAATTCAAAAAATAAAAAAGTGGTTCTTTTTTATAAGACAGTAGTAATGCATTTTATTTATTTGTGTCTCAGAAAATGAATCTTCACAAATTAATTTGCACAAATGAGTTGTATCCAACTTAAAAATATTCTCAATATTCTCAAAATCCCATCTGGACCAAAACTGACCTATTAAGCTTACACCTTAAATTTCTACAGTCTACACAAAACTTGGGCATTTTTGTTTTAATTTGGTTTGCATGACTACTTCTGAAAGGTATAATGTTTTCTTCACTTTATAGATGGAGAAGCTAAGAGTAGAGCTCAAGGTCATTAGCTACTAAGGACTCAGGTTGTACTCAGGACTAAGGTTTCAAGTATAGAGTGATAGTCAGTAAACATTTGGGATGAGGCTTGTTGTGTACAGGAGAAAGTACAGAAATGAAGACTATAAAATGAAGGTTCCGGAACTGAGACACCTGGGCTGAGATCTCTTGTAGGATTTAGAGAAAATTCCTACTTCTGTGAATATATTTCTTGTATGTTTTGGGGGAAAGCCCAGGCTCTGTGAATATGAGTTTCCCTATTTGTTATGTTGATACCATAAAACTAAATTCGTTTCTACATTTTAAAATTCTTAATAAAGGGTGCAAGTGGTACAAAGCCACAAAGCAGTCATTGTTGCTATGCAAAACGTCAGAAGGAGTAGCACACTGATCGTTTTATTTATTTTGGAACCAGGGATTGAATTCAGGATCTTGTACTTGCCACATAGGATTATTTATTTATTTATTTTAATTTTTAAATTTTTTATTTTATTGAACCACAAATGTCAATCAGACAGTTTCAAGACATCTTAACAATACAGATTCGATAAACTAATACATTACAAACTGTTTTCATAATGTTTTGGTATTGTACAAGGTGCATACATGATATTATATTTACAGACATTATTTTAGCAGATGTCTCTTATCAGTGAATTAAGAGTGTAGCTGCTTACTTATCTTATTTTTTATACCTGAATTATATGAAAAATTCTATAATTATTTTCCTAGAGGATGACCGTAGTACTAGAAGCCGACATAATATCCTGTCCAACCACTATTAGTGCAGATCTTGCCTCTCATACAATTATGCAGAAGCACAGTGTTATCTATGCCAACTCTACTGTCTATAAACACACATATCATGATTTTTTCTTTCTACCCCTTCCTTTGTCTACACCTGTCAAAGGTGGGCACTCCATTGACATTCAACTAACTTAGGTGCTTGAACTCCACACCACAATCCAACACAGTCCAGCATTCTACAACAATAGTGAGTTATTCAAAGATGTTGTCAACCATAGCCATTTACAGCTCAGCTTAATATTATGGCCCCAAGATGTATAATTCATTTTTATACTTTTCTGCTGGATGGTTAAAACCTAGATAGATCAAGACTTATATACCAACACATGAACTTTATATTTCCTACGTGGTTCAGTGAAGTCCTCTCAGGATTTATCTTGTAGTCCTGTACATTATTCTGTAGTTCCTTTGTCTGTGGCATCCATGTGGATGAGTCACGGCCAATACTTGACCAGTTTGCTCTCTGTGAGAGCTTCAGAGAAAGTTTTCTCTTCATGTGACTCTCCCCAGGCACACTATAGAACTTCAGTCTCTTTCTTCTGTGGCTCCATAATCTCCTTGTTCAGAAAATTTGGAGCTCACCTGAGTTTCATGATGTTGCAGTACAGGTTCTCCTGTGTCCTGAGTCTTCGCTGACCTTGAAAGGCTAGGACGAAAATGTTGGCTGGCTTTGTCGCTCTTCTATTTCTCCAACTCTGACTTGTGAACTTAGGTTGTTCACAATCCAGAAGAAAAGCTGATTAGTATCCTGCAGCATATTCCATTCACTTTGCCTTATCTGACTCAATTGATTTTACTTGTTGTACGTTTCCTTTTGTATTTCCACTTTTCGCTTGTTATACTAGGGAGACTATACGATATTTACACATGTGTGTCTGGTTTGTTTCACTTATGAGTATATGTTCAAGTGGCATCCACTTCAGTATAAATGCTTCAAACTTATCATTCTTAATAGCTTAGTAATACTCCATTATATAGAAATACCACATCTTTTTCAACCATTCCTCATGTGATGGACATCTTGGTTGTTTCCAAGATTTTGCTATCACACATTGTGCTGCTATAAACATAGGTACACATATATCTCTATGATACAATGTATCCA
>PVKA01051886.1:0-11985 GCA_004027165.1 Ctenomys sociabilis | reverse complement strand
GTGAGGCGCCTGCACCCGTGTGCTGCCTGCATCCGTGTGCTGCCTGCATCCGTGAGGCACCTGCATCCGTGAGGTGCCTGCACCTGTGTGCTGCCTGCATCCATGAGGCACCTGCACCCGTGTGCTGCCTGCATCGGTGAGGCGCCTGCACCCGTGAGGCACCTGCATCCGTGTGCTGCCTGCATCAGTGAGGCGCCTGCACCCGTGAGGTGCCTGCACCCGTGTGCTGCCTGCATCCGTGAGGCGCCTGCATCCGTGTGCTGCCTGCACCCGTGTGCTGCCTGCATCTGTGAGGCACCTGCATCCGTGAGGCGCCTGCACCCGTGTGCTGCCTGCATCCGTGAGGTGCCTGCATCCGTGAGGCGCCTGCATCTGTGAGGTGCCTGCATCCGTGAGGCGCCTGCACCCGTGTGCTGACTGCATCCGTGAGGCACCTGCACCCATGTGCTGCCTGCATCCGTGTGCTGCCTGCACCCGTGTGCTGCCTGCATCCGTGAGGCACCTGCATCCGTGTGCTGCCTGCACCCGTGTGCTGCCTGCATCCGTGAGGTGCCTGCACCCGTGTGCTGCCTGCATCCGTGAGGCGCCTGCATTCGTGAGGCGCCTGCACCCGTGTGCTGCCTGCATCCGTGAGGCGCCTGCATTCGTGAGGCGCCTGCATCGGTGAGGTGCCTGCATCCGTGAGGCGCCTGCACCCGTGTGCTGCCTGCATCCGTGAGGCGCCTGCACCCGTGTGCTGCCTGCATCCGTGAGGCGCCTGCATTCCTGAGGCGCCTGCATCCATGAGGCACCTGCATCCGTGTGCTGCCTGCATCCATGAGACACCTGCATCCGTGTGCTGCCTGCATCCGTGTGCTGCCTGCATCCGTGAGGCGCCTGCATCCATGAGGCGCCTGCATCCGTGAGGTGCCTGCATCCATGAGGCACCTGCATCCGTGTGCTGCCTGCATCCGTGGGCGCCTGCATCCGTGAGGTGCCTGCATCCATGAGGCACCTGCATCCGTGAGGCACCTGCATCCGTGAGGCACCTGCATCCGTGTGCTGCCTGCATCCGTGAGGCGCCTGCATCCGTGAGGTCACAGCTGATGCACTCTTGGTCCGTGAGGCCTGGTAGGGGATGGCTTGCTGGTAGCGGTGTGGAGGGGGCATTCCCGTCTCAGGCTCCTGCCCTCCCTCTGTGAGCTAGATGCCAAGGCAAGTGGCTTCCCCTGCTGCGCCCTCCACTGTGCCCTTTCTGCCTGGAGCCGGGTGACCGGGCCTGGGGCCTCTACAGCCAAAGCAAAGTTCTAAGAGGTATGAGATCTGCTATTTTGTCCCAGTGACCAGAAAGTGACTAAGTATGGGCTTTACTTGAGAACCCGTAAGGTCCACTCTTGCTGGGAAACTTATGTGGCTGACACTTCCCTAGAGACCACCTGGCACAAATTGTCACTGTCATGGTCATGTTATAAGTAAAGCTTTATGGTGGTGTTTTATAGTGGTCTCTGCCCTCCAAGCCAGCCAGCACCAGGCATGCCTGGGGAAGGGTGCTGTAGGTGAGCAGGTGACACAGATGCCTGTGGCAGGGACAGCAGAGTTGTGATCGCTACTGGGAGCAGACTGTGGGCAGAGCAGCCCAGGCTGCTGTGGGTGGACCCTCCAAGGACAAATATCCCAGAGTAAGTAGAAGATGCTGGGCAGAGAAGAAGGAGTCAGCTCTGGGCAGCAAGGTTTCCCCAGGACTCACCCAGGGGAGCCACCTTGTGTCACCGGAGGGAAAGCAAATGCTCACGGCTCGAGCTTTTTCCCGCTGCAGCTTTGCATTGAGTCTTGGCATGGAGGAGTGTGGAGCTGATAGTCGTGGGCTGGAGGGTCCTGGGGATGTAGACAGGGCCCTGCATTACTCAAGAGGTTTATCCTGTTTGTCCCCAAGCATGAATGCCTCCTGTCAGCCCTTCCTTGTGGGCTTTAGCTCTGTTTTATGTCTTTGAAGCCCACAGGATGGAACTTGGGCCTCATGGTGCTCTACCTTGACCCCGGCCCGACTCTTGCGTCTGTGCCTGGAGGGGTGGGGGCCTGGGGGCTCAGCGTGAGCCATGCGGCAGGTGTTTCCTCCGCAGCTGAGGGCAGAGGCTGAGGAGAAGCTCCCTTGGAGCCCTGGCATGTGTGGGACAGAGCAAGAGCATGCAATAGGTGGCTCCGGAATCCATAGTCCAGGTCCTGCGCGAGAGCCCCTCCTGTCCATGTTGTTGGGCAGCAGTCTAGATAAATGAGCTCATCTCTTGAAACCCTGGCTGGCTTTCTCACATGCAAGCTGGAGAGGACACCGAGGCCCTGGCAGGATGCCGGAGCTCCCTGGGAGACATGACCTCGGAAGTGCTTCGTCAGCTCCGAAGTCAGTCCAGATGCTAGTGATTAGGAGAGGTGTTTGCAAAGCACTGAGTGCGTTGCTCTACTAAGTGCCTAATAAATGTGAGTTATTATTATTATTATTACCATTATTATTACTACTACCATGTTACAATTTTGTCCTCAGGGCTGTTCCATTTTCTGCAAAACTGTACGGCACCACCCTGTGCTGCCAGTGATAATTATATAGGACCTTGTAACCACAGTGCATTCTTTGCTTTCCCTAGTGAGAAATTAAAACCTGAGCAGATAGAGAACTAATTCCATCCCTTGAGGTGGGGGCTACTTAGCAATAGCCATAGCTAACTGAGAGCTGACTCAGGGTCCGGCCCCGTCTGCAGGGTTGTTGCTGAAGGAATTCCCCAGTGATCAGAGTAACCCACGTGTGATGCGGGCTTTGTGACTGTCCCCACTTTACAGATGAGTGCAGCTCGGCCAGGGCCTGGAGCCGGGCAGTGAAGCACTAGGACATGAGCCAATTCCAGGGGTGGCACTTATGTCCCAGGACATGACATGCATGGGGAGCATAGAGAATTTGTTTGTGGTTGAGTGAGGCTGAATGTGAGAACTCATGGCCACAGCCAGCTATGTGCAGGGGTGAGGACAGAGGAGCTGCATATAACCCACAAGGAAGGAGTGCCCCGCGGTCGCGGTGGGAGGCGGGGCTGTACCAGGCTTCCAGGAACAGGGGTACCCCATGCTCTAAAACGTTGGGCTGCCCTGGTATCAGATTCTTAGGCAGCTGCTTACTGGCCCGTGGTGGTGGTTATGATCAGGAGTTGGTAAACTGTGGCCTTCAGGCTACACCTGGCCTGCTGTGCCTTACTGGAGCACAGTCACGCCGTGCCCTGACACACTGTCAATGGATGCTTTCGTAGCACAAGGGGGAAACTGAGTATTTGGGATAGGGACCACCTGGCCCATGAAAGGAAGATATTCTCTATTTGGCCACTTACAGGAAATGCCTGGAGGTCTCTGGGTAGACAGTCTCAGTTTCAGTTTCTTTGGTAAAAGTTGGCTGTGAGTGGCAGGAGGTGCAGGCAATGCAGGTCCCTAGGAGCTTGGGCTGGTGTGTGGAAGGCGTGGCCTGACTGCTGAGGGGCCCTGGCCACAGCAGACAGAGGGAAGACTTGCAGATCGGCCTCAGGTGTGTGCCAAGGTCAGCCCACATGCTGTCCCACTCACCCGTGATCTTAGGCAACTGTGTCACCCACTAAGTTTTTCAGTCAAATGATGTATTCCTAAAAACAAACCATCAGGATAAAGGAGAACAAATAATAATTGTTGGCAAGGGCACAGAGGAAGGGCAGCTGTCACCTGTTGCTGGTGGAAATGTAAAATACAGCAGCGATGTTGGCAAAATTTTGGCAGTTTCTCGAACAATTGAACACCAATGTATAGACCAAGAAATTCCACTCTTCAGCGTTTACTGGAGAGAACATGAGCACCCACGGGGACAGCTCTCATACCATCTCTGCTAGAGCTTCTCTTTGGGGTCCCCAAAGCCCTCTAGGTGAGATCCCCAGCTTAGGGTGCTATTGTTGGGGCTTTTAGGTGGCAGGCTCTGGTGGAAACTCTAGGGCTACTGGGACTGTGCTCTCAGAGGGACCATGGCATCCTGCTGCCTTCCCTTCATTCTTTCCATCCTGGGTATCAGAGGAACAGGTCAGCTACACTGTATGGTGCCTCCTCTTGGACCCTGGAATGGTCGGACCGTGGGCTGGGGCCTCCCAGCCTCTTCTCTGTAAGCTGCTCGCTTGCTGTAATTATGGAAAGCTGATGAACAAAAGCTCTACCTAAAGAGGAAGCAGTCTCAGTGCTCAACAGATGCTCATCAGATGGACAAAATGCAGTAGGGTACTTCTTGGAAATAAAAAGAAATGGAATATAGATAACTCTCTCATAAGGGTGAATCTAGACTGCATCAGTGGAGCCAAGCCAGGCTTCACGAGAACATGCGGTCACCCGGAGCGTGATTGCTTTTATACAGAATGGACATGCTGGGCACATGGGAGGCCGCAGGAAATGGGTGGACTCCGTGGGGTGAGGCAAATGCTCTCAAATTAGTGTGTGAACTAAACATTTACTGAATGTCATTGAATTGAATACTTACAATGGGTGCATCTAGGCAAGTAGATGAAACTGCAAAAGAAAAGCTGGCCCTGAGCACTGCACAGGAGATGTGACGTGGGGCTGTCCATGGTGTTTGTCGCCTGCTTCCTCTACAGTTGAGTCCCCTGAGCTGCCAGGTGAAGAGTGCCTCCTGGCCCCAGCTTCCGGGGCAGACCTGCCTGCATCTCAGAGCCCACAGCAGCCTCTAAAGATCCCGCCTTCTGAATCTGAGCTTCCTCTGTCAGTTAGAATTGTAATGTTTCTCATGCCATGATACTGTTCTGTTTTCTGTTCTTGTTTACAGGCTGCTAGGGGCTGATGCTTTCCCCCACCTGGTTTATACACCGATGCCCCAACGCTCCATATGGCAGCACTCACAGCCTTTGGGAGAGGATTGTGCTTGTGTGGGGCCTGGGGATGACACACTCAGCACAGCTCAGTGCCCTTGGAAGCAGGCACACAGGCCAGAACTTCCTCTCTGCGCTCCTAGGACACAGCGGAGCACTTCTATCTGTGCAGCAGGAGGCCTCATCAAGAACTGCCCCCCTGGGCTCTGCCTTGGTCTCGCACGTGTGGTCTCCAGAATCAGAATCCTGAGCGGTGATGTCTGTTGCCAAAGCCACTGCTTTGTTACAGCAGCCGAAATGAAGACACATGCAAAATCCACGCAGTACAGGGTACACAACAGCACTGGAATTTTCTCAGCTCGAGAAACGGATGTGCTGGCTGTGATGCTGAGCCATCTTTCTTTTCTGTTGGATGCAAATCTCTTCCTGTTCATGATTCTGTTGGGAAGTTTGGGAAACAGGATGAATATAGTGTTGAAAAGCTGCAAGGAAAGCCTGGCATGATGGCACGTGCCTGTAATCCTAGCACTCTGGGAGATGGGGGCAGGAGGGTGGCAAGCTTGAGCCTTGCCTGGGCAGCTTGGTGAGAACTTGCCGCATAAAAATAAAAATGATGGGAGATGGCATTTAATGCAAAGGCTCTGGCTCAATCTCCACTTATCAAACAAAATGAAACAAATCCAAACCCAATCCCAAAGGTCAGTGCTGGCCTCTCAGCCTTGAGGCTAACCAGGGGTAGCCCTGTGATTGTCCCCCGAGTCTTGATGGCAAAGGGGTCTTCTGAGTCATTGTCCCACCTCCTGGGGCCGCAGGGAAGGTCTAGCAAGAAGTTGGCTACAAATCCCTTGGTCATCTGCAGAGCTACAGGGTGGCTGTGTTGCTGTGCCTGCAGGAAGGGACAGGAACGTGTGACAGGAAGCGGGGAGTGTTGAAGGCCCTCTAACAGGGCCTCTCGTGGCCCCTGCGCTATGCACTGGGCTGGGTGACCAGAGGTCCTAGCTCTGATGTGGGTCTGCCCCTGGGGAAGCTGAGGTCCCTCCAGGATGCCTGAGTGTTGAGGGTGCCGGAAGATCCACTGGGCTGGGGTTTGTCACTGCTGTGGCGTGGAGTCAGTGAAATTGAGCAAAGGTAGGGCACAGGGAGAGGATGGGCCCTGGGCCTTTCATTTTCTCCGTGTTCTCTGAGCTCTGCCGTACCCAGACACCTTCCTGTGTCTCCTGGGGCTTTACTCCTTAGTCTGAGAGAAAGAAAGTGGCCAGCTAGGAGCCTCCAAGGAGGAGGTTCATGTTTTGCTTTTACTGTTGTGATGTTTATGGTGTCGCCTGCATTACTTAAAAAAGTTTAACCTACTATTATGTAACTATCCTGAGATTTAAAAAAAAATACAGATGTTTGGCTCCTCTTTGCAAGAAATATATCAAAACTGTATAAAAAGATGTGGCCCATTCAGGCCTACATTCCTCGGGTCATGCAAGGGAAAAGGAGGCCTGGCTCCCATCACCCCACATCCCACTCAGCCCTCTTATTCCTGCTCTGAGGTCGAATGGGAACTGTTGTTTGTGGGAGACTGAAGTGGGGGGACTTCTTAGCCCACGTCTCTGTCAGAAGTGGTAAGGCAGGAGGCAGACTCCAGGGGCAGCACTTGGAGAGCAGGAGAGGCCTGCTGGGGGGAAGAGAGACAAGGTCCTGAGCGCTTAGGTGAGTCTGGAATTAGGGGGCTCACTTGTGTCCCCTGGCTTGTCCTCTGGGGTCAGCGGAGGGGTGGAAACACACCCTCCACAATTCAGTGGAGACCTGGGACCGACTTGGAGCAGTTAGAAGGCAGAGGAGGGAGCAAGTCAGGACATTTTGTGGCAGTAGAGAGTGTTACTTAAGGTGCACAGCACGGGGTGGCCAGGCCAGGCTGTCCCAGCATCTTCCCCTGCCAGGCAGCGAGTTCCAAGGCGGTGGCACCTCGGGCAGCCTGCGTGTGCAGATGTGAGCTCCCCGGCCAGCTGCGTTGGGCCTGTGGTGTGAGCTCACACCTTTGCCAGTGTTTCCTCCCACAGCACCATCTTTCTGATGCCGCCTGGCCTGGTGTCCAGGGTGTCTCCGTCTGTCTCCTGCGCCATTCCACTGGCCTTGGAGTTTGGACTTCTGTGTCCTTCCGGGCCGGCTTGTTGTAGCTCCTCTCACCGTCGTGCCCCTCTGAGGATTATTTTGTGCTGCACTGGCAGCTGACTGCCATCAGGACAGGAGTCAGCATGCCATGCCCAGCCCTGGCATCTGGCGGGGCCAGCCAAGAGGGTGCTGGGTAGGTGACGGGGCTCCGGCCTGGACTGCCCTGAAGCCTGAGGGAGCTGCTTCCCACTGCGTTTCTATGTCTTCAGCTGTGGAACAAGCAAAAGCAAAGTGAACCCTGGGGTGGCCCCCACCTTCCTGGCTCTGTCCCTCTGTATCCATGGGAACTTCTGCTTCTGCAAGGACCTAGCTCCCGGGCTGTCTCCTGACCTGGACCCAAGGCAAAGCTGCCACAGGAGCCAGCTGTGCCCCGAGGTGATAGCCCCTGCTCAGGCACGGAGATTGCCCTCCTCAGGTTTGCTCCCAGGGTCTGCCTCCTCTTCTTCATGCAGTGGGACAGCAGAGGGGCTGTATGACGAGGTGGGGAACAGCTGAGTGTTAGGGGTGAGGGTCCCGATGGCCACCCTGGAGTCCTCCAGCATCACTGCCTGCCTCACCAGGGCCAGGTGTGGCAGTTGCTGCCTCTTGGTAGGCAGGGTGGTCACCTGTGTCTGTCTGAGTGTCTGTGGTCATGACCAAATACTTGCTTGCACCTCTTTGAGCCTCTTTTGTTTGCCTGTAACCTGAGGCAATTGTCGCTGGGTTTTCCGTGCACCCTCACCCCTATCCTGTCTTGGTTGTCCTCCAGAGAAGTCTGTAGATCCTGTAACCTGCATGCCGCTGTCCTCATCTCTGTGTGCATGTGTGTGGGGGGAGTGAGCAGAGCCACTGAAAGCTGAGCCAGCCCCCCCGCCTGAGCCTTCCCATTTTGCATGTGTTGGAGACAGAACCTGAGCCCTCAGGAACCTTCAAGGGGGGCCCCACACTGAGCCCAAGCTGCCCTTAAGACACAGGAATGAGAGCCCAGAGAGTGGGTTCCTCCAGGCTCCTCCAGCCCGCTCCCCTTTACAGTGTTGGGCTGCTGCCCCAGTCAGGGCTCCTGTGCTTCTAAGGCTGGGTGGGAACGGTGGCCCCTGTGTCCCTGCCTGGTGGAGGGGACAGGGAGGTCATGGACATGGAAACTCCCCCCTCCCCCGCCAGGCTGGACTACTGGCCGTATCTTCTGCTGCTGCCTCCCGGCACCTGACCTCTGCTGCTGACATCTGTGTGCCTGTCTCTGCAGGGAGAGACGGGCCTAGAGCTGCTGGCTCGCCCTGCCTGGAGGTCATGCTGCCCAGTGCTGGCGTGAGGCGTGAGGCGCAGGGGGCATCTGCGGAGGAAATGGGATGCTGCCTCCCACACTGCTGCTTTCTCGGTGGGAGATGTGTTAGTGTGAGAGAAGAAGAGGCTTGGCTACCCAGGGGCCTGCAGGCCTTGACCACTCAAGGCGAAGGCTCACCCAGTGCTTCAGGGTACCAGCACCTAGGAGCCTCTGGGAAGGTGTGGGATGAGTACTCACTGTGTCCCTGCTCCCTTTTCTGGGGGTGGCTTGAATCAGAAGAAGCCCGAAGAGCACAGACAGCAGGATGGCGTTCTTCCTCTGAAGGTCATCTGGGTAAATGGCCGTGCTGTCTCTGAGGGGGGCAGGGCTGCAGCATGAGCTCTGGCTTGTGTGGCCCCTGGGGCACAGGACAGGTCAGCAGCTCCTCCTCCCAGGAAGGGACAGCAGGAGAGGACCCATCTTCCTGGGCCTTAGTGTCTTCCTCATTTCCTTTCTGCAGCACCTGGTGTGTTTGCTCTGAGCCACATACACCCCTTGCCCTATCATCACTTTTTTGAGCCTGAGCGGACAGGGTCTTGCTGAACCACCCAGGTGGTTTGCGTTTGGTACCCTCCTGCCTCAGCCTCCCAGAGCCCCGGAATTAGATATGTGTCAACACGCCTTGCTAGGCTTTCACTTCTTAGAGCTGGGAGTCTTAGTACAGGATGGGGATTACCTTAACCACCAGAGCCAATCCTGGGTCACACAGCACAGGGACATTTTTCTCATTAAAGGGCTTCGAGCAAGCCAGTTACGTATTCCAAGCAGCTTTCAGGATGGAAGGCTCTTTCCCTTTGCATTATTATTGCCTTTTTCTTCTGCTGAAGGAAACCAGCATCACAGCCCAGTTGTAGACCTGGCAGTCGAGTTGCGTGATGAGTTCCAATCTACATTATTAATGTTTAAAAATTTCAGTAAAGACCTCTTGGGGCCAAGAGGTTCTCACTAAGAAGCACATCAGCCCGTGTCGCCATCACAGGCAAGCTCTTTGCTCTGGGATGAGGGCCCCGGGGCCCTGAGCGCTCCTACGGCGGCCTCCCCAGGAGGATGTCTGGTGCACCCACGGGACCCGAGTGAGGGCTCTGCTTGCCCCACTGATCTTAGCACCCTGCCTCCCACAGCTCTCTCGGTGGCATCAGTGAAGGGGTCCTGGTGACTTGGATGCTGGAATTGGCCGCTCTACCCTCAAGTGTCCCTGGGGGCCACATTGTCCTGGTGCCTCCTGATGGCTTCTCTGAGTTCCCTGCCAGCCTGAGGCCTGCCTCTTCCAGATGCTGCAGTCAGCTGGGCACAGGGAGCTGCTGCAGCCCTGTTCTTGCCTGGCCTGGTGCAGAGTGAGGTACTCAGCCACAGGGACCCAAACCCCAAGATCACAAGGCAGGTGATCCCCTTTTTGTGGGCAGCTTATGAGGGACCCCCTCATGTGCCACATAGGCCCAGCTTCCTGGGCTCCTTAGCTCACCTTCGGCAGAAGAAGCTGGGTCAGAGAGCTGGCCCACTGGTGCCCTGAGCAGGGTTCTGGGCATTTTCTTCCTTACTCAGGCTCCTCCTAGCCCCACCACTTCTCTCTTGTCCCACTCTGAAATGTCCTAAGGGACAGCTGCTTGCAAATAGCTGTGGATGGGACCGGTTTCAGCGTAGGAGCTGCAAGGGCTGCTGGGAAGGGAGCCCAATGGAGTATCTCCTGTCTTCACTGCTCAGGCAGGAGTGGAAGATTCTCATCTTCCCGGTACCGTACCAGGCCCATGCAGTGTCCTCATACGCCATACTGGTCTCCAGTCTGCCTGGGCTCAGGCTCCCTGTGCCTGGCCCACTCTTCTGTCACCTGATACCTGGGAGGTAGCCTAAGTGTCACCAGGGTAGGCCAGAGGTCGGCATCCACTCAACATGGAGGAAGAGAAAGATTGGTGTGGCTGGGGCAGGGGCGGCTTCTCACCTGGGAGCTGGGAATGGGAAGGGGTCAAGAGGGACAATGGTGGGCAGGGCTGAGGCTGCAAGCCCTCACACCCAGCCTGGGCAGCGGAGGGACTCAGCAAGGCCTGGGTTTGAATTTTAAAAGCCTGGGGTACAGCTCAGTGTAAAGACCCTGGGTTCAATCCCCAGCCCAAAGCAGCAACAAGAACAACAAGAAAAGCTCTGCCAAGAGTCAAGCAAAGCTGAGGTCTGGCAGGCAAGGAGGGGTCAGGAGATTGTCAGGGACAGGCAGTTGGCACTGGGAAGTGACACCCGACACTTGAGGCAAGCTCTCCAACTTCTGCTCTCACAAGAGCCACAGAGCTTTCCTCAGGCCAGCCTATCTGACCTTTCTGCAGAGGCCTCTGTTTCCCTTGTCTTTATGGAACTCTGGAATTTTCTAGAACTTTCTGGCACTCTGGCTTTCCAGGGTTCTCAGGGGACAAAAGCCCATCTTGTTTGTCTCTAGCTCCTTCCTTTCTTGCTTGGGGAGGCTCTGTCCTGTCCTTCCACCCCTTCCATCTTGGTGTGAGAACTTGCAGGGATCCACTCCTGCAGAGCGTGGGTTGCAGGGGCAGAGGTGCTGCTTGGATTGCTCACACTCAGCTCAGTGACTCCTGCAGGTCCTGCACGTTGCTCTCCCCTCTGCAGGGAGCCCTTACCTGCCCAAGCCCCGGTCTCTTTCCTGTTAGCAGCACTTAGTTCTCAACCCTTTCCTTGCTGGATGATGCCCTGCCCAATGCTGGGGCTTGATGCCTGCAGTGACTGAAGGCCCATGGGCAGAGCTCGGGGCGGCACCTGGCCCCAGAGAGCCACGGGCTCTGCAGTCCTCTGCGTCTCCTGCTCTGCTCAGGTTCTGCATGCAGAGTGTCTGATTCTTACCGCTGGGTTAGGTTAGGGTGAGTGGAGGTGGTGCAGGGAGGAGGAGCTGCTCGCGGACCATGACGTGTGGCTGTGTCCCAGAGTCGCTGGGGACCAGCGGAATATTTATGTTTATTGAAGGTGAGAGGAAGAACAGGGAGAAGCCCTATTCCGGTGTCTCTGTTCTTCCAGGAAGGGGCAGAATGGCTGTCACTGCAGGGCTGTACTGTGGCATTGCTGGTGGTGTCTCTGGCTTGGGGGACATAGCCCTTGTGTGGCAAGGGCTGCTTCCTCTGTGGCTGCTGTCCGTGCCACCTGGTCACCTACAGCCAGCCCTGCAGCCTGTGGTCACCACACTGGCACGTAGGTGTGGCAGATGGGTGGGCGGCTGCAGCTGCCCACAGCCAGCCTGTGGCTGGACACGTCCTGTAGGGCTGGTTAGGTCTGCCCAGCTCCAGCAAGCCCTGGCAGCCAGCAGAGTTTCTCAACCTTGCATTTAGCAAGTGCAAGAGTCATTTCCTGTCCAAGAACCCCACACCCTCAGTGAGGTAGCCGGAAGCTGTGTGTCCACCTGCTTTTGTCCTGGCAATGGTCCAGGGTCAGGGTCTTTGCACTATTTCACCTTCTCAAGTTCAAAGCCAGATGTGGCACAGGAAACAGCAGGGGCAGAGAGGAGAGCCATGGGGGAGCCAGTGCCTGGGATGGCCCTTTGGTCTATCACCAGTGCCTGGGATGGCCCTGTTGGTCTATCACCAGTGCCTGGGATGGCCCTGTTGGTCTATCACCAGTGCCTGGGATGGCCCTGTTGGTCTATCACCAGTGCCTGGGATGGCCCTTTGGTCTATCACCAGTGCCTGGGATGGC
>PVKA01051885.1:0-11989 GCA_004027165.1 Ctenomys sociabilis | reverse complement strand
AAAAAAAAAAAAAAAAAAAAAAAAGAAAAGAAAGAAAAAAGAAAAGAAAAGAAAAGAAAGAAAAGAGAAAGTGACTAAGACAATGCAGAGCCTGGGACTTGGTTTGGCTGATGATAGGGCAAGAGAGATAGAAGGTAGTGGTAGGCGTCCAGACCTACTCTCACTTTTTATTATACTATGAGCTTCCATTTTCCCTCTGCTCCCTTTCCTCCAACTTGGCATTGGATTGTCCTCTACTACTGCCACTCAGCATGTACCAACTACACTTATTTGTGTCACCGTTTCACATTTAGGGGAAAAAGCCACAACAAACGTTTATAAAAATCTTATTCTGTTGTTTTTGCCATAACCCCTCCCCAAAACCCAAATCACAAGGGATTCTTTGGCAAAGAGGTCCTACAGAATATCTGTACTCATCCTTCAGTGGGCCAGGGACCACACTGAATTGACTTTCCAGAGGGATTTTAAGTGTTAACCAAATCAGTCCAACTGGACTTCTAGTGTATAGATAGAATTAATTAATTGCACCAATGTGATGTGGGACATATTTAACATGAGAAAAGGGAGAAAATATAAAAATGGGGTGAATCTAGAGACAAAGAGCTCTTTTTTTACCTCAATAGCCCCCATACAAATTTGAGAAAATTGAAGTTCAGGTAGACTCTTTGCTACATGAAAATAATTAGATGAGAATAAACCCCCTACTCCCTCAGGATTGGGATCAGGTGCTTGTAAATTCTAAGTCTCATTCTGAATTTCTACTTGTACTGTCTCCTGAGGACAAAAGTACTAAACAAAAAATGGCAACTGCCCCTCCCTCCCACACCTTCAGATTCACCTCTGAACAATGCACACAGCATAGGGATATCATGCCACATAAACTCAACCATGACAAAGCTGCAAAAGTGGCTGCCAAAGCCATAGGCCTATTCACCAAACAGCCACAAAGGTTCTTAGTTTGGGGCATTCAAGAGGCAAAATCTCAGCTGCAGAAAACAGGAGGGGCTGGGGGAAGAATGTGAACTGGGACACACACTTCTTTTTCTACTTCCTTAGCTCAGGGCTGTCACCTGTTACACAGCTGTGATGCTAAGCCCTTCTTGCTCCCCCTACACACACACCAGAGAAAAAGAGCAGATGTTGAATCTGAGCTGTGCAAAAGGACCAAAGCAAAAAGGGGGAAGGGAAAAAGTGCTGAAAAAATTAGTAGAACTCCCAGTAGGAAGGAAACGCTCATCCTTTCCCAGAACAATGCAAGGCAGGGTTTAACTACAGCTGATGGGATTTCTCTAGAACTATGACCTATGGTTTTATGTTTTAGTTTCACATTCACATTGGGAAAATATAATTCAGACAAAAAGCCTTTAAATACTGGCAGGTACTTCACTGACACAGGCACAACAAGTATTCTTAAACTTATGAAGAGGTATGCCTGCTCCTTTTGGAATTCTAGATCAAATATATTTTCTTAAGAACTATGTATCTAGAAAATTAATAATGTCTTTTCTCTTAGTATAAATGTAAAATTACTACTTCTCTTGGAGAGACAAGCAGATCTTTCTTTTTTGTATTTTTTAGGGACGGGTTTACAGGGTGTACAGGGTCTCATTGCTTAGATCGGACTCGTAGTGATTCCCCTATGTACAGCCTCCCAAGAGCTGGGATTACAGTCATGCACCACCACACCCAGTCTTAATTGCTGTCTCAGCAAGCCCAGGGGATGGGGCCAGCACGGCATGCCCAGGATCAAACTCCTGGCCCCTGTGCCTGCTTGCACCTTAATCCACTGAGCTATTTGGAGGGCCTGATTTTTTTCTAAAGGTTTAATCATATTCACTTTCTGACAGAGAAACCCTGAAGACATGACTGTAATATAGCCACCCACAACTGAAAACTGTTAGGTGGATATTAAGTCCCACTAGTAAGATTTTAAGGAGAACCCAAAGTCCTCCAAAAGGCTCACTTTCTGAAGTCTTGCAACCTTCTCATAGCATCCTTCCAACTCCTGACGCAAGTTTCGGTTCTCATCTGAGAGGATCTCAACCATCTGCTGGGCTCTGGAGACAATGGAAAAAGGATCAGCAGCCATCGGTTGGTAAGAAGCAGATTGCTGGGTCCGAGGCATAGCTGAATAGGCTTCTCCTGGCTGCTGCTGCTGTTGGTGGTGGTGATGATGATGCTGTTGCTGTTGCTGCTGTTGTAGCTGTTGACTCAGGCCTGGCTGGGAGAGACGGTAATGATCCCCCTGGTGAGCCTGATTGGGAAGGAAATGCTGCTGGGACCTAGGTAGGTGAGCTGAGTGGTCCCCCTGGTTTGGAACCAAAAGATGCTGACCAGAAGACAATCTAGTGGATTGTGGAGACTGCAGCAGGGTCAAGGAACCCCCAGATGTCAGAGAAGAAGTTGGGCTGTGAGGTTGAGAGCTCCTGGCTGACAATGTCAGTGTGATGTCCTGTGTTGGCCTGGAAAACATGAAGGGCAAGCTTTGGTTAGGTTCTCTCCTGATGCACTGTGGAACACGAAAGTGACATAAGGAGGCTTTTGCTGTCCCCAGGACACCTTCCACATGAGCAGGCGGAAGTAGACTACAAGATTCCTACAAAGATCTCTACAGTTCTTTCTGGCTCAACCGCCTATCACTGTCTGACTAAGAGATGTGATTCTATGGGGGTTTGAACCAGATGACTTCCAAACCAAATGAAAACCCAAAGGATGTGTGCATCTATATTCATTGCTCATATCTAAGTATTTTAAGTAATTCTTCTATAAGGTAATGTTCATGTCATTATCTTAAAGAAAATCTAATATTGGAAATAACATTATATATGTGGTCCATCAAATACAAAGATTTCAAATTTAGAATACACGCTTCACTTATCTGGAGGCCAAAAAGAAAACACTTATTAAAATTGCCTTTATCTTCCTACCTGAAACTGCCTTTGAGAAGTCATATGTTCATTTAAAAACATTAAATATACCAAATACGCTCAAGATGCTGACAGGAGGACTGGAAGTTCAAGTCCAGCCTGGAAACTTTGTAAGACTCTATCTCAAAATCAAAATAATAAATAAAATGGTCAGGGATATAGAATCTAGTATTCTCCAGTACTATTCTAAGAAATCCCATAAAAATAATATTCATCATCTTACTGATGATTTAATGGTGTCCATTAGTAGTAACAGTACCAAAACTGGGAGGAAGTAATGAGCAACAACATATTTTATTTTGGAAGTACTGCATCATAAATGTAACAACTGGAAAGGCCTTAAACACATTATGTCACCCAACAACATCATTGCACAAGAAGTTAAGATCCAGAGAAAAGAACTGATTTGCTTAGTATTAATATGAGTTAACACATTGGTTTCCATGTACTATTATTCAGAACCCTAGCCTACTGCTTATAGAAAGAGAACTGCAGAATTTTGATTAATATGGCTCTCCGTTCTTTTGTATCTAAATAGTACATACAAAATGCTAATATCTGGGTATAAATAATTTGTATATAATGCATATTAGCCAGTAAGGGAAACGGAATATGTAAAAGGATTGCTTTTCACTATCATCATTATCATATCAGAAAGAATATCTGTTGATGCACACTGAAGACAAAAATCTTGTTCACTTTCCTCTCAGCCCATGCCCAACTAACCCAATATGCTCCTAAATCCTGTGGATACTTGTCCTACACTTGATATTTCTCAATGCTAAGAGGGCAGATTGCTAAGAGTACAGGATTTAGATCCCAACAGGAAGAGTTTGGACACCATTTGCACTACTTACTATCTGTGTAACCTTTCCAATTATTTAACCTGCAAAAACCTGTTTCTTTCCTAAGGTTGTAAATGAACTGCAAAATACTGGGGTCTTCACATTTTTAGCTCAGTAATAATTACAGTCTCTTATCTATCTCCCACTGAGACAGGCTGACCTTGTTATCATGTTACTTATGGGATACCCTTTGTGCTACTTTTTTATAAATTTCATGGTGGAACTGGGACAAATCACCAGAAGCAATTAACTTTTAACAGGCATTCCAGATGCTAAAGTATATGCCTCTCCCCATACTCCAGTTACAATTATTGTTGCTACCAAAGCTTCTCACTATAATGGCTCTTACAACTACAAAATCATTGCAAATACTTGCTAATACAGACATTCCTTGTTTAACTAGGTTGTTAATAATCTGAACAAAGAAATGCCCAAACAAAACTCCAACTTGATGACCCTGCTTTTCTTTGCATAACTCTTACATATAATACTATAATATATAATAGAACATAAAACTACAGTACCATACAGTAAAAATTATAGTACTGTATAAACAAAGTACATAAATAAGGTATACCCTAAAAGCAGAGACATTGGGGCTCTGTATAAAAGGTGCACAAAGCCATACCAAAAAAAACATGGTTAGTAAGGCTGCAAGGTAAGTTAGTCTGAATTGCACACCTCGATCTTAAGTCTAAACAGTTGTTAAACAGTTTAAATGAGGAAAATCACTACATTAAATTTCAGGATATTCAGTAACCTAAATGATCACAACAGCACTCAAATCTGTTCAAACCCTGAATCTATCCTTCAGTCCTATGTACATCTCTGGTGTATGCACATTCTTCTAATTTCATATACATGTTTCTATATTATTACAGAATATAGAAGCAGGCATGCAAATTACTTGAACACAGAAGAACTGACATGATCCATGTATCCAATCTTTCTTTCCAAGAATCCAAAATATTTACTCCATCAAAACCTGGAAGCTCTTCCTAAACTTATTGAGAAAGAATTCATATTTGCATTGTATGGACCTCTGGTGTCCTCATAGGTAAAATAGAGCATTTATTTTCTTTCCTCTTTGAGTAAGAGCTACTATCATTCCTATATGTCCTTAGAGTTAAAATATGATGTCTTGAGATTTACTATTTTTTGGGAAGAAAAGAGGGGTTTACATTTCATGTTTTGTAATAAACGTTTCAAAATTTAAGGCATAATATTACTACAAAAAATCTCATCCTCATTCTCTTGGAAGCTGAATGCCTAGGAGGTGCTTTCTTTTAGAGACTGAATACTACGTTCCAAACTAGGCTTCCCCTTCACATCTCCCATGGACCCTATCAAGCAAACCATTCCTTTCTCTAAAACAGACTAAGCCATTGGCTTCCCTCCTGGCCTAAAGGCTCAAAGGCCCTCGACAGTACACAGCCTCACAGGGGCCCCAGGAAGGAAGAGACTACAAGGCTCCTGGAAAGACGTCTCCACAGTCAGATAAGCCCAAGAGGAAGATAAGCAGAAAAGAGGCAGTTGCCCTTTAGTTCCCCAGATGGGTAATGGAAACAGACCTCAGTGCACCAAATTGTAAAACCAAGGCATTCAGTCACTGGCAGGTTTGTAAATAAGCGAAGGCTTGGACAGTTGTAAAAGTAGAGAAAGCCCTTTATCAAGGGAATTCCATCTGGACTACAACCTCTACCCACCCCACATACCAAAAAGTAGGATAGAATTAACACTGATGTGAAGTTTCCACTGAGAAAAAGTAAAGATGGGTAGGGGAAAACTATGAGAAATGACAAAGGAAGCAAAAACATACTCAAAATTAAATAATAAGTGATGATAATAATAATCATAAAAGCAGCATCCATGTGAAAGGCACACTGTCCAAGTCCTTCCACCCGACAGAATCATTCCCCACTGACACGATAACCAGGACCACAACCCATCCATGGTTGAAAGAATCACATGATCCCATGGAAGACTAGGCTTGCTTCCCTGCCACTTTCTTCCCTTCATCCTTCCCCTTCTGAGACTACCTGGCCTACTGGTGCTCTGCAGAAAAGGTGATAGCATGGCCATTTGTATAAGATGGAGACTACTGACTCAAATCTAGTCCTCCCTAAAGCCTGCAGGGTTGGGGAGTGTGGAGGGAGGCTCCCAAAGACAGCCTGCGAGGACACTAAGGGAAAACTACTCTCCAGAGCTGACACAGCACCTTATATCCTACCACCTCCACAGCTGGGAGTCCCACCCTCCCCACCACACACCCCACACACTCACATGGGCATACATGCACACACCTGCCCACTCATTCACAATCCTGCTAATAACACTTGAATCAGAGAGGCGCCACCAGCAACCTGGAGTCCAGGTTATCCTCACCACCAGAATGGTGCCTCCCCCAAGCTCTGGGATGGTGAATCTGTGAATCCTGCAGCTGGCTGTGAATTTCAGATGGTTCCTCTTTCACAACCATCTCTGCTCTGGACTAGAGTCAGATCACCCTGAGATTCCACTCAGCAAGAATTTCAAGAAATTTCAGATCTGGACAAGATTTCAACAACTGAAAGGAGCTGGTTGCTTTACAAACAGAAATTATTTAATTTTTAAAAGCAATCGATAAATGTATAAACTCTGGATGCAGAAAGGCTCAGCATTTAGAAAGACAAATATTCAGAAATTTTAAAATTTTTCAGACGGCTTGGCCTTGTTTCCCATCTGCAGTTCTGGGCATTCAAGATATTTATTTTTAAGTGGGGAGGAGAACATAGGGAAGATGAAATAGTCGAATAATTGTTTATAACATTCTGTTCATTTTAACAGCAAATCTCCACCATTTCGCTGTACCTTTAAAGGCAAACAAAGGTTGGTGTTGTTATTTTAGACAATAACATGTTCAAAAAGCTTGCTTTGTGTCCTGACCTGTAATTTGTTGATTAAAAACTAAGAAGTTAGTCTTCCAATTTGTTCTAGCAGCAGTTACTTGAAAGAGTACTCACTAACCATACAGCTAGTGCTTAAAGGAAATAAAAAGAAAAAGATGTGTCACCACCTAAAAGCAATACAGTCTGGCAAAGCTGTTCAACTACCTTCTCTTGCCAAGAAAGTGTCAATAGGTGCCACTCCCTCACACTGAGGCTTGCAAAAACTTATGGTTAAAATTTGCTTAATACAGACCCACACTGCTTCCTTCAATTTAGGAAATCTCAATCAAGAAATCAATCACTATATTTCTGTCCCACAGAGAAATAATACTTCAAGAAAACCCTTGTTTTAAAATGCTACTGCTAGCCGGGCATGGTGGCGCTTGCCTGTAATCCCAGCACTGGGGAAGCTGAGGCAGGAGGATTGCTGTGAGTTCGAGACCAGCCTGAGCTACAAAGTGAGCTTAAGGCCAGCCTGAGCTGCATAGTGAGACCCTGTCTCAAAAAGACAAAATAAATAAATAAATAAATAAATAAATAAATAAATAAATAAATAAATAAAATAAAAAATAATAAAAAATAAAATAAAATGCTACTGCTCAAAGGGGCTGGAGATTGGAAACATGCCTGGCAATACAGCATTGATTAGCATGCTTAAAGGTCTGAGCCTCATACTCAGAACCAGAGAGAGACAGGAAGACAGAGAGAGACAGACACATAGACAGAGAAAATAAAAAGGGGTGGGTGTAACAGAAGGGAAGGAGGGAAGGTAAGCCAGTGGATTCCATTGGAGAAAAAGGGTGAGTGAGATTCACAAATAATGTAGGAAGGAGAAAATATACCTATCTTCCTGTAAAATACATGCGACTGAATTTCTTTGGTGGTTTAATCAGTATGGGAAGGGAAAAAAAACTTCTTTGTCTCTTTATTATTTATTTAGGCAGATCAAAGGGCTTTTCCATCCAGCTTCAAACACTGTGGGAGTCATTTCAGATCACAAACAATACTGCTGAATGAGTTCTGAAAATAGCTTTCCTGGGAAGGCGGGCCCTGTACTGAGTGGGGCTTTGGCTTCTGTTCCACAACCCAGACAATACACTCCCTTCCCACAAATAAGAAGCCATCAACCCTTCCACGTAAGTGGGAGTCCCACAGTCTCTTCCATACTCATAGGAAAAGCAAAACAATCCTCCTCCAATCTTCATTGACATTTTGCTGGCTTGAATGGGTTTCCACTAAGCTGTAATATCCAACAGAGAAGCCCTGACCTCGGTCTTCATTGGGCAGATGAGAACCTCATTCTCACTCTGGTAAGGCTGAATGGCTCTGTCTTCACCCTCGTTTCCTGTGCTAATACACATATCAGAACTCAAGCTCTGGTCCTTTAAAAGCTGCAGAGAGGTTGAAAAGAGTTATGAAATCAATGGTGGGTGAAGGAGAAAAATCCTAAAGCCCCAAAAGTTAGGAAACAACTTGTTTTCTTTTTAAACAAAATTAAGACCTGCAATGCAGGAAATTAAATATCAGAAAATGCAAGGTTTTGTTTTATTTCCACCCTACTCTACCCCTTGAGTGCCTTTTCTCCTAATTCACCAGATCACCAGGTCAATTAGAAGTAGTTCCTTCTCAAGTGAGTGAGCAGAGGACAGGATTCAAAGAGGTGGACTTCAAAGAGATCACAGACATAGTCTATGATCACCTGTAGATAAAGGCTAGCCTAAGGGTAAAGACTTCAAATCCTGTGGAGACCCAGCATTGCCCATGAGCACAAAATAGGAACACACTCATAACTGCCATCTTGCTGCTCATGGTTTCAACCTTCCCTTGCTTTATATCCTGAAATACTACTGATCAGCCACACAGCTCAAAGACCAATCACTGAACAGATTCACAGATTCTTAAGGTATGATAAATAGAGTAACAGGGCAAGGGGATTTAGAATATTTAAGAGGTATATTTAGGAAGAATCGATTATATGAAACACAAGTCATGAGAACATTTTTCTTTGTGTCTTTTGTCATCTGGACAAAACTTCTACATGACATGCTTAAATGTTTAGAATCACAACAGGCAACTAACAAACTCTCTAAAGAAGAAAGACAAAGCAGTCCAGATTTCAGAAACTGCAAAGAAGTACAAGGCAAGTACAACATTTTGAACGTGCATACATGTCACTCCCCACCACCACCATCATCTCTGGCTGTTTAACGTCTAAGAGAATCACAGTAATTTGACAGAAAAAGCGTAACTAACCAGAAACAGATTTGTTGGCAAGTATAAGTGATGAGAGTTTATGGAGGGGAATGCATGGAAGTGATAGGATGTTGCACATTAATTAAAGTCCAAGATAATTTGTTTCTGTTTCTCAAGGAAGGGCTTAATAACTCACAAGAGGAAAATGGGCCCTTCTGTCAATACCCTAGGAAGCAGAACAAAAAATAGCTACTAAAATCAAGACTTTTGTTCCTCTTCATCCCCTTGGCACAGTCTAGGCCAGGCCCATCCTACAAAGTAAAAGAACCGTTAATACAGTACGAATTATGGATGAAGAGGCTAGAAATTATAGTTGAGGCAATTTGCTCATCCAGGAGGGAATACACATTGCAGAATTTGTTAAACTAAGTATGTGCCCATTCCTTCCTTTACGATTCCCAACACATAGCAGAAGAGTATGGTTGGGGATGAGGTCAGGAAATGACAGAAAGGGAACACTCTTACCTGGCTGCTCCATACTCAGGGGGATGCTGATACCTCATCAGTTGCCCCTCTGTTCTCCCTGGCTGGTTCAGGCGATGCTCACTATAGAAGTGCCCTGGCTCTTGGGCCTTGCACACTACAGACTGGGGTGGCACGCCTTTGAAGGGATAATCTGGTGGGGGGCCTCGGTGTTCCATGCCCTTCAGGCTATGCTGGTTAGAAGCCACCCCTTGGACCTTGTAGAATTCACTGGAACTTGTGGGATTCTTGTAGAGGTCACTGGGTTGTGGTGGGGAGAGGGGAGCACTGGTAACAGGTGGATGGGCCTTAACTCCACTGGTGGCTAGTGACATTTGCATCAATCGCTCACTCAAGGAACGGACATGCCCTTGTTTAAGGTCTCTGAGTCCTTCATCCTGGTGTATCTTCCCAGGATTGAGCCTCTGAACTGATGGGCGTCCCTCGGTCCTCATCTTCTGGTTAGTGACACCAGTGACATAAAAGGCAGCTCCAACACTGGCATGCTGTTGGCCCCGAAAATATTGGGACTGGACTTTGGCTTCTTCATAAGTTGGAAGTTCTTCATTATTTTGCATTCTGGGAGACAGCTGTTTCTCCATGATGATGTTTTCTGATTGGATTTCTTGGCCTTGGGGTTCCTGGCGAGCAGCGTGTGCTACCAGCTGTTGGTGGTGGTCTTGGGGACTCAACACATCATTTTGAGGGCCTGGGTTCCCACTGCCAATGGGGAAAGGAGGGCCATTCCCTGTGGCTTGCTGGTGGATGGCAAGTAGGTTGCGATTCTCACTAGGGTTGCCATAGCGAAGCTGCTCTTGTAGCAGACGCTGCAATACTGTGGTCCCTCCACTTGGTTGTTCTTCAGAATTTCTCATCTCTATCGCTGGTGGTGCTTTGTGAAGAGAGAGAGAAATTGGGCACTTGGGCTGCCCTTGACCTGGGAAGGGGAAACAGGAAGCTTAACACCCAGTTGACGGATAAATCAGTCCTCTAAATGGGGAAGAAAATGGATATTTGGGGGGCAAGAATTCCACTGTAGAAACAAAGTAGAGAACTGAATCTAGAAAAAAAATAGATCAATTGCTGGGATTCCTGGCTTTAGCACCAATATGATGAGGAATGTGAAGGCATAAGAGCTCTATTTCCTCTTCCACTTTTAGCATGAGTTATATATTCAATCTTGACTTAATTCCTAAGAGGACTGGGGAAAGCTAGGCCAGTTAAGTAGAGTGATCAGAGTGGGCAATTTTCCAAGGTCCTGACTCACGTTGTTCATCTCTCTGTACTTTATGTAAATTAAAAAATCCAACTCTTACAGCTGTGCAGGAAGGGGCAGGATAGTGGGGAGTATTACCCCATAGCTAGTATTTGTAAAGCAGTTCAGTATGTGACGGGAGCTATAAAAGGTTAAATAAGAATTAAAGTAAACAACAGGTGACAAGAGCTTGGCCAGAGAGAAATGATCCTTAAGTTGATGCAAATCTTTTTCTCAGGTCTCATGGAATTCTGAAACACATCATTTTATTTAAAAAAATCCTTTTTGGTATTGTGAGTTTTGGATGCTCTGTGGCTTAATCAGAGAATGCCTTGGCATAAATATTAATAACAAAGTTTCTCTTTCAGCCATCCAGGGACAATCACTAAGATTTGTTATTTCTGTTGCTGTTGGGTTAAGAGGAGCTTAAAGGGGAAGTGCCTCTTCATTTGAAGTGAACCTCTGACAACATTTGCAAATCTTTCTGGATAGAGTATGACACCACATCCTGCACTACCACCACCAATTCTTCTAAGGATATAATATTGCCTTACTAAAACAGGTAATATAACACAGCTTAAGAATCAAATTCTCATAAAATACTGGTTTAGAGGGTAATCTAAACAAATGATTCCTCTTTTGACTTCTATTTTCTCATTAAAAAAAAATGAATGGTGTGTGACCCACACCCTTCCCTCTTATAGAGATTCAAAATGCATTGGAGAGAATATCATGTTAAGTACTCCAATTAAACACTAAGGAGAAATAATGAAAGTTTTGATCTAAAGAGCTGACATTATTGATGAGAATGGACAAATGTCACACAAAAAATCACAATAAAAGTCAATCTAAGGGCCTTAGGTTTACTAAATGAAAATTTTGGATTTCTGGCTCCTAGGACCTCACTTTTATATTAAGAAGCCTCTGTTCTTTCTAGAAACATGAAACCCTTCCCTTAGTGGTACAGCAAATGACCAAGAATATGTGCAGCAGATGTAAAATGGTCATGTTTTCTCCTTTCTCATTCCTTGATGACTATCACTCCCTAGTTTCCAAGTCTTCTCAGCAGTTTGACCCCACAGCCAACCCTCCAAAAAAGCTTTTAAAATCCCATTCATCATACTCTTTAGGAAAATACATGCCAACCACCAAAAAGCTGGGCAACTTGCCCTCTATTCTCCTTGCCCAACCTCCCAGTGGTTTTTTGAGATTCCTTCATTTGAACTGTCAAAATAGGATTTTCTCTCAGGTTCACAATCATAACATATAAATTGTTTGGTGCATGAAACTGGAGAAGACTATCAGGCACTTTTCTTCTCA
>PVKA01051884.1:0-11991 GCA_004027165.1 Ctenomys sociabilis | reverse complement strand
ACTCCAGAGCCCTAGATTATCATCGCTGCCAGGGGCACCTTCAACCAACTGTCCTTTCCTTCTGTCTTAATTCTGAAAGGCGAGAAATCCATCGTCATTTTAGGCAGTTCTTTGGGTTCTATGCTGTTTTACTATTAGACAATTCTCCTCCTGGCTGATTAGAGTTGTGCGTCTGTACAGCCCTCACCCATTTCATTGGCATTCTGCCTCTCAGGGCCAAACAAATTACAAATATGCGTTTCAGTGACTGCGAAGTTAGAGGCTGCGTCTCGAGATGCACCCCCACTCTGGCCCTTCCGAAAGCTCACGCTCACCTGTTGCTTGGATGCAAGCCCTATCTCCCACCCCTGGGGCCGGGGAAGAACAGGACAGCAGGAGCTTGACGGAACCCTCCCACCCGGTGCTCCAAGCATCGCTGTTCCTGAACTTTGAATGGGCATCAGCAGATTCAACACTTGTCAGGCGGAGCCTGCCATCGATTGCCAGGCTATTCTCTATCAAGAACCGAGAAAGACGCTCATGTGACACCCCACCCTGGGCTTGCACAGCAGCTTCCTGGGGCGGGCACAACAGCAGCAAATGTCCGATTTCTGCCCAGACCTGCACTGTGCCCGTCCACACTCTGTGGCCGTGGTCTCCCCGTGGCTGCCCAGCCCTGCTTCTCCAGGCACCTTGTGGAACTTCTTTTACATACTTTCTGGATATTTAGGAGCCATAAAATATAAAATGCACATAAATATATTTTATAGCAGTATTAAAATGATGTAGTAAAACCATTCCCACATAATAAATCACCATAAATGCAATAATTTTAAGGCATTATTTTCTCTTATAATCTTTCCTTTAACTCATGCTTAAGAGTGTCAGTTTTTATATTTACATATGATTTGATTATGTCGTATTAACTGATAAACACTTGGCTGGAGAAATTTTAGCTATTTTTCCAAACTTCTATACTAATTCAGAAAAAAAAAAAAAACTATATTGCTCTAAGAGAAAGTTTTTGGAAGAGGAAAATAAAAGCAACTATACAAATGTACCCGTAAATCACAACGAAAGGCCTTTTAAACATAGGCCTACATTTAAAACCAGAGACCCTTGTTTTCCAGCAGGGATAAAATTTAATTATAATGCCATTAGGAACAAGAATAACTGTCCAATAATGTGTTTTAAATTAAGTAAATGACACCTTACACTTTTTTCATTTCTACTCCACGAACCCCTAATCTTCATAGTTCACAAAAATATAAACAGCCTTGTCAGATCTCACTAAACTTATTAAGATTTGGCAGGATGCCAGTGGAAGAAAGCAATCATGTTTCGGAGGAAATTTAAAATGTGTAAGAAAAATAACCTCCCGAAGTCAACTGGCTGAGCAGCGCAGGCTGTTGCTGCTGGGACACCTTGAGCCCGTTCCGTGCTTATCTGTCCTATAACTGGAACTTAGCTCAATTAGCTGAATGGCACTTAGCTGTGCCGCGAAGGAATGGGAGTTGGTGCGATGGATTTGCTGCAGCCCCCCCCCCCCCCGCTCTTCGCCCTGGCATACACAATCAAAATATCACTAAGTAATTCTATGTGTGCAAGGGAGGGTAGAAGGTGAAAAACACTTACCTGGGCCCCACACTTCATTCACATCACCTGGCACCTTGGGTTCATGTCCCACTCAGTGAGACCCCCCTTCTGTCACACAGGGTTCATTAACATCAGAAAGACACCACTGGGCCAGGTTTACTTCTGAATAGCGACACAGCAAGTAAGAAGCCTTTCTAGAATAACATTTATAGAAATGAAATGCACTTAAGGCATCTTTCCTTACTTTCCAAATTTCGTGTGCTGTTGCGTTCATTTTTTCTGCCCATAAGTAATCAAGGAAACGTTAATGGAAAGTAAATGCATATGTAAATACTTTGCCACATATACAAAAGGATTACAGGAAAATTTTGAAAAACATACTGATGAATATTCCTTAAAATAACAGACCATTTGGCTCTATTATTCTTTTAATTTTTTTTTTTATATTTTAAGAAGAATAATAGCAGGGTAGGTGACATAGCTCAGTGGACTAAGCCCCTGCTTAGGCAAGCGCAGGGACCAGGGATTGATTCCCCCACACCACATGCTGCCCTGGTCTCACCCCTGAGGGTGCTGAGCCAGCTACAGAGTCAGGCGTGGTGGTGCACGCCTATAATCCCAGCCCTGGGAAGGCTGAAAACAAGAACATCACATGAGTCTGAGCTGCAGAGTGAGACCCTGTACTAAACACATTTAAAAAAGGAAAATATTTTTTAAAAAAACTAGAAATGATACAGAATTTCACTAAACAAAATAATAGGAATTCAATAATAATTGTTATAGTCCATATTATTGTCTTTCAAATTAGTTATTCAGAGAACCAGAAACAAACGTGCAAAATTGGTCCAAAAAGTAATGAAAAATTAAAAAGGAGAAAGACAAATTTAAAAGCATTAACTGCTTCTTTCAAAAGATCAGCAAAAATCAGCAATACTATTCAAGCTGTAGTATATTAAAGAATCATTTCCCCAAATCTGTACTTGCTTTTATTTACAGAGATTTTTGTTAACTATTTATTAGGGGTCTCAGGCAGAGTAACATTTTCCAAAGAAAAATTTCTTCAAATTTAATAATTCCACGTACTTTATTTAGGGAAAAAATAATTTTAGTACAATATGAATTACCTCAAATGTTATTAATAGGGTTCATTAGCCATCTTTGGAATTAAATTACTGTGCTACTGTGGTTAAAAATGTACATAAGATCTAATCCTGAAAACAGAGCATGTGGCTGTTCCCAGATACCTCCATAAATTAAACAGATTATTGCCAATGACAGGAAGAAAAATGAGTCCTGAACATGAAATGATTTTATAAATTCCTTATTTAGTACAAGTCTTACAACAGCCCAACAAGTAGCCAGTGTCTTTACCTTCTCTTGGTGATAGCATAATAGAGACATTTTAGATACAACAGTCAAAAGACAAGCAAATTTAGAGGTTAAAGAGAAGTACATAATTACCCCTTCTTTGAGTTACAGATGGTTTTACTAAAATAAGACTTAAGTGGTAATAATTAAAACGTAGTATTTTCTGCCAAGAGAAATATTGTTTTCATTCGTGCTAATCTTTTCTAGCTGTTCAACAATCATTAAGTTGCTTTTATTTCCAAATAGGGCCACTTATTTCTGAAGGAAATGATCATATAAATTTGGCCAAGTACTGTGTGCTAGTGCAAAGAAGGATAAACACCCCCCAACAATTCATATGCCTTTTGTGTCATTACCCCTCTTTCTATTATTGTGCTATCATGCTAGTGTATAAATATAATACAGAAAATAGACCCGTAAGTTGAATTTGAAATCCTTACTATGGAACATGTTTAAAGACAACTGAAAGCAAAAGGGAACATGCTCACTGTATATTTTTTTAACTTGTTAGTAATCTTCCAGTGAGAATGAGAGTGTGCTGGGTGCTGGGGACACCTATAACCACACTACTCTGAGAGAGTGAGGAAGGTGGATGATACGCTTGAGTGCAGTGTTGGCAAGTTCGTGAGCACCTGCCTCAAAATGAAAAATGGAAAAGGGCTGAGGATGTAGCTCAGTATAACGGCCCTGGAATCACTCTTCAGTGCTGCAAATAAATACATAAATAATTAAAGTAAGTAAATTGGCATCTAAGGTCCCTGTGTGTCTTCATTATCTCTGAAATTAACCAGTAAATGACTAGTTATTTATCCTGGGCCACTAACACCCTCTGTGAAGCCCACTTCCCTGGGTGCCACGGGTCTTGCTGTCTCATTCCCACTGTATTCTTTTGTCTCCATTGGCTCGGGTTTGTGCCCACACGCAGTACTGGAGTCCTAACTGGCAGTCAGCATCCTGCTTTATTATAAAACCTAAACTCCTTCCCTCAAAAGACTACTTCATGCACAACCATTATCTCTCAATGGCAAGTCTCAAGGTTCATTAAATTGTGCACCCTCTGTATGTACCTGGCTGGTATGTGTATTCATGGTCTACACTTCTGTCCCTTATTTCTCTTCTTTAGGACTTCCTTGAATGACTATTTTCAGCTAGCAACAGCTTTCAGCTCTGATGACACACACGTGAGCAACGTGAGCCCATTACCTGGAGATGTCTTAGCGTGATGAGAGTGTAGATTCCTAAGTAGATATAGACCAAGATTGTTTGACAGCAGCGCAGGGTGTGATAGAGCTGCAGAGCTGGTAGGGTGGAACAGGCGAAGTGGGCCCAAAAAGGACCCAAACTGGTGGACAGAAGCAATTTTGGGAAGCCTGGCTAGGACCTTCAGACAAGGGCACAGTGCAGATTGTTGGGTACTTCGTGTCCAGGACACACCTCACTCGTGGCCCACGCTCTCCTTTCTTTCAGTCCTGTAGATCATTTCAGTAAACACTTGGAGGATAACGCAGTCCCACTTTTAACACACCGCCAGCTAGCTTCTTTTTTAAACATGCTAGCCCTTTTTAATTGTATGATGTTTTTGGAGATATTACCATTATTTCAAATAATCAGTTCAGAATCTTGAATTAGCTGAAATCTTGAATTACCTCTCTCTTCTGAAAAAAAAAATCAGCCCATCTTCTTTTGAGATGCTCTCCCCCATAGTACTCTCTTGACGTGGCATCCCAGGTTAATTACATGACTTCAAAAGCACTTTCTCATTCAAAAGGAGAAGCCCTGCTTCCAAGGAAGCCCATTTCAGTGGACATGATATGACTGGAAAATCTGGCCCATCGCATGCTACCTCGACCTTAGAAAAGTGCTTACTGATTACTGTAACCTGGGTTTCTGAGTCACAAAGAGAGAATTCACACAAAATGTGCTTCATAAGTGTTCTGCAAAAATAAGGAAGATACCATAGGCACACACACAGAGAAACCTAACAAATATTTAAAGAATGTCAATGTCTCTTGTCACTTTTGATCTTTGAACTAAAGGAATTAATATATGGAAAATGACTTTGATGATGATGTTAAATATTTTGCCTAGTATTTTTCTATTATTCTTTTCTTTATTTTTTTATTTTATTTTATTTTTGTGGAGCTGGGAATTGAACTCAGACCCTTGCACTTGCCAGGGAAGTGCTTATTCTATTGAGCCATCTCCCCAGCCCCTATGTTCTTGTTTTATTTCATTTTGGTACCAGGAATTGACCGCAGGACCTTGTGCTTGCTAGGCAGGTATTGAGCTATATGAGCTACTGAGCTATATCCCCAGAATTTTACCTCTTTTTATATTTACCTGAATCAAATTCGCATCTCTTTCTGCTTATATTTTCCCCTCATTTTTGAATGCTGCTACTTTCTAAATTTTGTTTGTTTTTTGTTTGTTTGTTTCTTTGTTTGTTTTTCAGAACCAGGGATTGAACTCAGGCCTGTGTACTTGCCAGGGAAGTGCTTACTCTACTGAGCCATCTCTTTGGTCCCCTTACATTCTAAATAAGATTTGTATGGTTAAATCACAACCCCTAATGTGACTGTATTAAGAGACAAGGGGCAGAATTTTAGATCATGAGGGTAGCACCACCCCTAGCAATGGCGTCAGTGCCCTTGAAGAGACCCAAGAGAGCTCAATCTGTCCGCAATGTGGAGATACATGCTGAGGTGGTCACTCGCAGACACTGTGTGTATTACCACTTGTCTTGGAGTTTCTGATTTCTGGAACCAGAAGACATAAATCTGCAGCTTATGATCCATTTAATTTACGATGTTTTACTCCAGTGGTACCACTAGGAGAAAACAGATCCTCAGTGAAAATTTGAGAATTCTTCTGCTGTGGTCCTCTCATCCCAAACCCAATGAATGTGGGGAGTTAGCGTGGAGCCTGGAGTCGTTGGCTATCTTAGGTTCTAGAAGACAGATCCCACAACTGAGAATGGATTTGGCGGCTCCTGCTCTGGCACAAGCAGTCCACCAAGGACGCCTGCCTCTCCAGGGGGAAGGAAAGGCCTCGAGGAGGCCCGCTCTCTGGAAGGGTCCTGTCTTCTCTTGTGCTATGCTCCTCCTGCTCAGGTGAGGTCCTCAGCTCTGGGGCTCCAGGGTTGAGCACATTTCCTGGAGCAAAGTGAGACCTAAGAAGCCCGCATTTCTCTGCGTGAAAGGCCATTGCAGGGCAAAATTCCAAAAAAATTTGGAGGACTATTGGTAAAACCTCATTCTCTTGCCCACCATTGAGTTTCTAAGCATGCAGACATTCACACGGAGAAATCTGTGACCCCTGGCACCATGTTGCTTGACTGACTGGCTCTTCTCAAAGGGCTGTGCTCCCTGCGCCAGCTGGAGCTCCACGCTGCGCCTTGTCCTCTGAGCCTGTGCCACCCAGGGTCAGGAGCTGGCAGCTGCCCCTGCAGCCCCTGCCAACTGAATGACTATAGCATCACAGAGCAGGTCACAGCCCCAGAGAGCCAGAGAAGGATTTCTGAAGCCCTCATCCCCTGCTCTGTGAGTTCCGGCAAAGAGGGGCTTTTGCTGTGGTTGCTTTATTTGTTTAAGGGTCGTGGGGTTTTTTGTTTGTTTTGTTTTGGGACTTTTGTTTGTTTTTAGACAAGTTCAAGGCCAAAGAAGTGTATCACCCATAAAGTAACCCCAGGGCTCCACGCCAGAGGAATTTCTGACAGAATGAATGGTTTGAAATGCAACAACTCACCGACCGAATTCCCAGCGTGCAGTCTCCCTGGAATCTGGAGTCTTGGATAAGCCTCAGCCAAAGCTCTTGTTCAGAGGCAACTTGTCTACAGCGATCTTATGAGCCCTCTAGGCAGGGTAAGTTAATTTGGACACCTAGATGCAGGTCATATTTTGCCCTATTCCTCCCAAATATATTTTTTAAAGAATGTGAAGGGAAAACAGCAAGGTTTCTTTAAGAACTCAACTTCAGATCCCCACCGAAAGAGCACAGGAAGTTTTACTGAGCACTTGAAGTGATTTCATGCAAAGCACTTTCCCATAATCAGGGACTTTCAAAGGAGGGCAGTGCCTGATTGGCACTGTTGGCCACCCTTGCACACCCTCCTGATTGGAGGGAATAATTACAGGCTTGGAGAAAGAGCCCAGCATGCTGCAGCACCCTTATGCTCACACGGCATCTGCGAGCAGAAAATAAAGATGGGAGAATTCAGAAATCTTTGTGGAGAACAAGGGGGCAGATTCCCTCCCTAGACCAGCCACCACTGGGCTTTCCTCTCTTTTTCACATTTACTGTACAGCATTTTGCTCTAGATTGTGGGGTTCATCAAAAGAAGTGATGCTATGAAAACTGACTATGGGAAGCAGGGACCATAAGCAGTCCCAGCAGGCATTGTAGATACTTGCTTTTCAAGAAAAGTAACCAGGGACAAAGACAAGTTTGGTCCCACTCCATCAGCCTAACCAGCCCTGGCCCACAGGGTTCAGAGCTATTCTAGGCTCAGTAGGAAGGAGGCGTTGGGATCTTAAGCTCCAGGAAAGCCGGTGGTCAGGAGCACAGTGGCCACCATCCCTGTCTGCTGCTCACCTTCTGTCCCCTTAGAAGAAAGAGGCTCTGCCCATGCTGTCTAGAAAAATGCATCTTCTTCTCTTCCTGTGTCTTCTTCCTCCTCCCTCCAGTGCTCCTCTGTAGAATTCTTGGACTTGTTCTCTTTTCTTCAAACACCAAAGTCTTCCAACTTAATGATTTCCCAGTTTATGTGTACCCTTGACTTCTCCCAGCTGCCTCTAGCAGCTACTATAATGCATCACTTTCCTGGTTCAGTATGCTCCCATTATTCCCTGTGTGTGGTCCTTTCACAGGTCTCCAGGTTGGGGCACGAGCACCCCATCTTTAGGGGCTCTTTCTAGTCATGGAAGCCAATTTTTGAGTTGAATTCTAACTCTGCAACTGAATGCCCATGACTTAGGCAGAACTCCTCACTGTTCTGCACTTTCTTCTCCATATCTGAGAAACGACAATGATATCAGGACTGGCTTAGGACTTGCAAAATATGGTAAATGCCCAGCCTCAAATGTACATTGAGCTTTCCATACCTTTCAGCTGCTCTTATTGTTATCAGCATTGTAATTATTTTCTCAAGTCTCACAAATGAAATGATCTTGAATAAAAATTAGAGTAGCTCTGTGGTGCACATTCCTTACCAATAAGAAAAATAGAAACTTTTCAGAATTTCATCCATTCACAAGAATGCATTGTCAAAGCCAAATGGGAAAAAACTTGAGAGTCCTGAATGGAACTGGCTAAGCAGAAAGCATATTAGACTAAACAGCAAGCTGGGCAGTGCTGGCAGTGGGGCCTTTAGAGGAAGGCATGGGCTTTTGGAGTCCTGGTCACCCGTGGTCAAGCTGGATGAGCAGAAGGTGATACAGCCCAGCTGTCTCCTGGCTGCCCTGCCAGGGTGGAAAGGCTGCTGTTCCCTTGGTCCCTAGCTTCACTCCCAAGTCATCTGTTCCATTTTGTGATCAAGGCTTCAGAGGACGTTAGTGAGTTTTATAGGTTAATTATAGGCAGCTGAATTGAATTGGTCTAAAAAGAAGCACAGAGCTGAGATGCTTTAGAGACACAGTAGTGTGGCTGACATCAGCCTAGGGACCAGTAGTTTCACTGTGTGCATTATTATGGTAACCAGGGACCAGCTGTGAAACACTGCTCAGAATCCCCTAGGTTGCTACCAAACAGAAATATCACGACACTTACAAAGTGAAATGCAGGATAGATGGTTTACATAGTGAAGCACCTTTGAAAGATTCCCCTTTGACAAATGTTTCGAACAATTTTCACCATCTTACCTTTTTAAATTTATAAGCCCATGTGGCTTACAGAATGTGAGGAATCCGGTGTCCCTATTGCACAGCCTCCTTTCTTCCTCCCCACTCTCCTTCCCTCTTCCCCCTCACTCTTGTTTCTTTTTCTGTCTGAATGAGCGTCTACCTCTGTCCATCCTTTTTATCCCCTTTCCTCCTCTCCCCCTCTTCCTCATCTCTTGTTCTCCTTCCCATTTGGAAAGGGTCTACCCCAAGCCCAGCAACACTGCAAGGTATTAAGTCAACCAACAAAAATCAGTAGCATTCATGCACATTTAGAATGAAGTCACTGAGAAAAAGAGGAAGGCATCAGTCTTTTCATACCACAGAGAAAAGTAATCCACTTAGTAAGGAACATAGGCAAGTAAACAGAACACCTCTGGGATGAAAATTGTATCATCCTGAAAAAGAAGATTGAGGAGGACACCTGAAAATGGAAAGGTAGTTTTTTTGTTTTTTGTTTTTTTTTTATTAGCGGTTTTCTATTTCAGTTGATTCTCAACAATCTTGTTAACTGAAACTGTTTGCTATTGTCCATCTTATGTAAAAAATGCTACTTTAGAAGTAACTGGATTTTAATCATTTCATCCCATCTGTAATTTATAAGAGCAAAAATGAGAATCTCTTCTTGGGCCAACCAAATGGCTCAGCAGATTAAAGCTCCTGCAAGCAGGCAAAGGGCTGGGGGTTCAATCCCTGGGTCCACCACGTTGGCCCCACCCCCCAGGGCTCACTGAGGTGTGATTGAGACTGGGCATGGTGGTACACACCTATAATCCCAGCTCTTAGGAGGCTGTAAACAGGTGGATCACTATGAGTCCAATTGAGTAGTGAGACCCTGCACACTCTGTAGACCCTTCCCTAAAAATTACAAAAAGAAAAGTCCTTTTAAAGAAACTTAAACTTAGACCCCAGTCCACAAGAGACCCTTGTGGTCGTGAGAGGATGCATATTTTCCCAGGCACAGTATACACTGGACATTATTGGGGGGAGAGAAGAGAGCTCTTCAGTTAGCCTATTTTTAAAGCCAAAAATTCATAAGATAGGATTAACATCATAAACTTGAACTATTTCGATTGCCCTGAAGAGCTATAATCCTCTGGAATGCAAAAAATATACATATCGGCCAACAGTTATTAAGCTCACTTCTTGCGCCAGAAATGGGCAAAGCACTTCACACATTCAATAGTTCAACAACCACTATTAAATGTATATTATCTCCATTTGCCAACAAGTAAACTGTGGCTCAAAAAAGTCAGATCGCTGTCTAATGTCACAAATATTAAGTGGCTATAACCTAGGAAAACCTGCATCAACCTTTTCCATATTACTATGAAATAGAAATAGAACACTGCATTTGTTTCTGTGAAGTCCTTAGCTAGTTAGAAAAAAAATCCTCTCCGAAGTGTGAACAATTGAAGTTTATTTTCAAGAGAAAAAAAAATTAATCATTACTGATGCAGTTGCTATTTTTCCATGCTTAAATCACACTTGCATTAATAGTATATTAAAAGAAATCTTGAGCTTCACTCTTGGCATTTACAGTATGGTTTATTAAATATCTGTTTCTTTTAATAGTCACCACACTCCAGGGAATAAACTGTTGAACAAGATTCTTCATCCCAAGCTTGAATTTTTTCAAGACCTCAAAATACTTCCCAGGCAGCCAAGCAAATGGTGTTTGGTCCACTTAGCCGACTGCAAGGCAGTAGCATGAAGAGGTTGTGAAACTTGCTATAATCATTCGCTTCCATCTAGAAGACATTAAAGAGCCGCATGTCTTTATTTCTACCCAGATTATTTCTTCCAACACTTCAGGTACATTAAGTGGCATTTAATATCTGCAAGCAAATCATAGTAGGAGCCCTGGGCTTTGGTGGCAGTTGGTGCTGAGTTGGTTCCATCCCTGGTGTGCTGGCCTCCTGCACCCTGAGACCTCACTGGCTGTGCCTGGTATCTGAGAGTCACACTGTGAGGCCAGTATAGGTGACTCTTAAGCAGAATGGAGTGAACCTGGGTCTCTGGGTAAGGAAACAATCCTGAGACACAAGTTAGCCCTGCAGTGCCCCCTACAGGGTTAGGTGGAAGCCCACCATGCTCTGCAGAGATTCCCCTGTCCTGGACCTCTTGTCCAGTGGCCTCTTCCTAAGTTTTGTCCCACTTTCCCCTGTGGTGCTTCCTTAAGAGTCACTCAGACCCCTGTCCTCTAGTCCTTGTCATCACAGGCTCTGGTTCTATGGCTCCTAATCTAAGACAGATGGCATTTACTTCTTGTTGGTGTCACGGTTGTTATTAATGTTATAATCTTAGAATTCTGAGTTGTATTTGACACTAGACTACTTCTACCCTAGTCCAAAGTTACAGTCTCGCTGGTCCTGAGATCTTGGGATCTGGATCCAGATGGCCATTTTCCAGCATCATCTGTGCAGAGTCAGGCCCCTCAGAGAAATGCATATCATCCTTCACAATCTCAGGGCCTCTAAGCCTGTCAGGAGAAACCTCACACATTATAGCTTCTTTCTCTTTTGACCTACTTATATTCAACTGGCCACTAATGCCTGCTCATGGAATTTTGGTTTGCAAATAAGAATCATTGTTTTCATATCTAGAATATTGGATTGTTTTCCGTTCTGGTCACCTCTTACCTTATGCTCCAACTTTTATATAACAAGAACAATCTATTTTTTAAAAGCTTTACTTGCTGGGGAGATGGCTCAGTAGAATAAGCACTTCCATGGCAAGTGTAAGGTCCTGACTTCAATTATCAGTTCCACCAAAAAAAGGGGGGGGGGGAGTCAGGAACATGGCTCAGTAGAATAAGTGCTTGCCTGGCAAGCACAAGGACCTGAGTTCAATCCCCAGTTCTGCAAAAAGAAAGAAAGAAAGAAAGAAAGAAAGAAAGAAAGAAAGAAAGAAAGAAAGAAAGAAAGAAAGAAAGAAAGAAAGAAAGAAAGAAAGAAAGAAAGTGTTGGCTCTTGCTCTTTGCAGCCACCATGAAAGGCTGCCCTCTGCCTTGTGCTGCTGGGCCTGGGAGCCAGCTGAGCATGGACTGAAACCTCCAGTAACTAAAGGCTGAGACCGGCCAGAGACAGCGCGGCCGACTCCGCCGTCCTGCTCCATCCCGCCCGCCCCCGCCCAGCTCCTGAGACCGGCCAGACACAGCGCGGCCGACTCCGCC
>PVKA01051883.1:0-11985 GCA_004027165.1 Ctenomys sociabilis | reverse complement strand
GACTAGCTCCATCTTAGCCCTTTGTTTCACCTGTTGCTAAATGTTCTGGGAAAGTTACATGCAACTAAGCAACCACAAGGTTGCTCTATAGCCTCAGCAATCTCCAGGTGGCCCTCAATCAATCTTGACAAAGGAACAATTGCTATTGGCTTCTGTAACCTGCTTGCTCAAGTTTCCCTGTTAACCCCTAATGGCCACATGATGCTCCCCCCAAGGTTACCCAAGCATTACAGAAATATGTTATTCTGTCAAAAAGTATTCTCTTCTCACTGAGCCAATCAATGTAAAGGTCAACCCCTATTAACCAATGTAGCTTCTGTGACATAGCTTGCCTCAGCCCCCTTCACCCCATCCTGCAAGACCATACCCTGAGCCACAAAGTTCCCTAATATAGATAAAATATTTGTCTCCCCCAATCAAAATTGTCCCCGTACTCCCCTAACGGCCATTTTAGCTTCTGTGACGATGCTTGCTTACCCCTCCCAGCCTGCGGTTTTGGGGCATAAAAGCCCTGCTGCCCAGCCCTCGGGGGCCCTCCTCCTTCTCACATGGAGAGGCTACCCGGTGGGTACCACCTAAAATAAAGCGCTTCTTTTCCTTTTGGACTTGCCTCGTTGTCATCTGATTTTTGAGTTACAACACTATAACTTATCTCAGTGTGTCTATTATCTGGTTGTTGACTTTGTATCCTGCTATGTTCCTGAATTTATGTATTAATTATAGCACCTTCATGGTGGAATCTTTTCTGTTTTCCAAATAGACTATCATGTCATATACTAATAATGACAGTTTAAGTTCTTCTTTACCTATTTTTATTCCTTTTAGTTAATGTTCTTTAAAGACTCTGCTTCTGCTTTTCCATCAGTTCTGCTCCCTCTGCGTAACTTGTTCATCTGTCCTGTCCTATTCCTCTGAGCTCCTGTCCATTTCTCTGAGCTGACATAGCCCATGCCTACAGATCATGTCTGCCTCCGTGCTGTGATCTGCTTATGTAACTGCTGTAGTACTGACATGAGTAACTAAACCCTAGATTTTCATGTTTTCAGGTGAGTTTGGGTGGTGAAAATGCTATGTTCTTTCTTCCCTGCTGGAAGAAGCATCGCTGCCGCCATTCTCAACTACACAACTTGAGTCACCACAACATTCGATTACTCTCCAAGGTAATAAGGAGCAAGCACATTGCTATCCTAGCATGTATCAGGTATTCCAGGAACACAAGGATGTCATAAAATCTTAAAAGCAATAATACTTTTGCACACTTGCAAAGTCTACTCTCAATCGCAATAAAATGAAAAAAGAAAGACATATATCATTGCAATATACAGATAAAGAATATTCAAAGTAATCCAGTATCCATTTACAATAAGTAAAGCCTAAAGACAGAATTGGAAGGTGATGTTGAACTCTCGGTCTCAGGATCATCCATGTTTACATCTACTGTATGGTTTTTGTTATCCAATTATTGAACTTGCAGAGATTTGTAAAGACGGCTGGAATGCCAGAATTTCTACAGGGCATGAATCTTCTGGACACAAGGCCCTGAAGAAACCCACGGCAGACCACAGGGCCTCCATAGTCTACCTATTGAGGGAAGAGAAGAGGAACTTAGGGCCTTTTGAGAGGAATCAGGAAGACACACACAGAAAGCGAGAAGCACAAAGAGGCAAAGGCAGAAAGAGTGATCCAAGCACAAACACACACTGTGGGAGTGGGTGAGCCTAGACATGAGCAAGGGATAAAAACCAGTGGGCCCCAGAGACACATTGGGTGCGAGAATCATAATGAGGGGGAGACACACTGAGACACTGGAGATTCCCCAAGATAGTAAAGGCACAGATACCTGACCCTGAACTGTATGCCCTGAACACACAAGCCATCAAATCATATCACTATAGGCAAGCATGCACATTCCTGCCTCTTAATCACCAAGTCTCTAGAGCAGGCCCTTGTAAGGTCCTCTAAGAATGTCCGCCCCGCCTTCGTCTCCTTTCCTATCCTCCCTGAAGTCCAATGGACTAGGGAGATGGGGAAAGATTTGGAGCTGTGGAAACACTGGACTTAAACGTGGAGCTCTGGTTGGCAGTAGGGCTCGGGATTCTGTGAGTAGTCATGAGTCTCTTCTTACAGCTGTGTTCAGTCTCCCAGAAACCTCCTGCTGTCACCCCTGGGTTTTTCTCTTCATCTTCTATCTCTCAGCACTGGGGCTCTGTGGGTTTCTGCAGCCTCCTTACTTCTCTCTGGATCTCCTTTCCTCTCTCTGTGGCTTTTTTTCCCTGTAGCTCAGCTTTTCTTCTACCCCTCCCAGTTTCTTCATTCTGTTTCTCTTTGAACCCTCAAATTCTTTTGGAAAGATGTACTCATCATTCTAGGAGGTCTCAGAGTTTCCTTACTTCTTTCATGCCTTGTGTCCTCTGTAAGATTTACACCCACTTCTCCATTCTAGCCACCTGCCTGCTGTGCCAGTCTCTTACCTTACAAATGTCATTGTTGTCATCAGCACTAGCACAAAACAAATTATCACTGTAGGGATGATACGCAGCTCTGCAATGATGTGAAGATCGCACTCGAACATGCACACACTGCTCATCGCCATAATATTTATCTACAAGAAAGGATTCAGTGTTAGAAATGCACATAGAACCTGTCTCCACTGCTGCTGGGAATGTCAAGTGACACGACCACTACAGAAATCAGTGTGGACACTCCACAGAAACTAGGACTGGAAATCCTAATCATTTCAGCTAACCCTCTACTAATTATTTTCCAAAAAGAACTGAAATATCTTATAATAGTGATATATGTGCACCTATGTTTATAGAAGCACAATACCTCATAGCTAAATATTGGAGAAAACTAGCATGATTGTTACCTAATGAATGAATGAAATGATTTGGTATTTTGATAAAATAGAGTATTACTGAGCTATAAAGAAAAACAAATTTGAAGCCTTCACAGGCAAGTAGAAAAAATCAGATGCACACAAGTAAATCCTGCATTTTCTGCCTTAAGTAGGAATCCAAAAACAGAAATAAAACCTGAAAGGTGTAGCAGATGTAGTAAAATGAAAAGAAACAGAACTTAAGAATTAAATAACAAAGATGAGAGAAAGGAGAAAATATAGGAGAAAAACATGCAAGTATATATACATGATAGCTTAGATGATTGTACTAAAAATTTCATTAGCTTTTTGAAAACAGCAGTTAATGTATAGAATTTTCACCCTGACTAAATCTGTATTCTGGTATCTGCTACCTAAACAACTATATTGAGGACAGCAATGTGTATTACAAAATTGATGCTTGCATACTTCTCATTTTGATCTTCTAAACGTGAACCATTTCTAATGTGATATCAATTATTACTATAATATGTATAAAATAATTTTAAAGGTTAAAAAATAGAAACAACAAAAATTTAAACTTTCTAGAAAATAGTAATATGCAACCTACATCCAATCTTACATAAATATATGTGTTATTCTGAGCAATATATTTGACAATAAAATAGATAATATGTCAGCCACTGTTAATCAGTTATCTTGTTATGAAAATGTGTAACATACAGCCAGCCTGATAGCTCAGCAAACTAAAGAGCCTGTAGCGCCGTGCTGTCCCCAACACCAAGATGCACTGAGATGGCAATTGAACTGGGTGTGGAGGCACAAGCCTGTATCCCAGTATTAGGGGGCTGAAAACAGGAGAATCACCATGAGTATGATCTTTGGAGTGAGCTCCTATAGAGCCTGTGCTAAATACATAATAGAGAAAATCTGTAACCTGTGTGTTGTTGTGTTACCATATTTGTCTCTTTTTCTGATATTTGATTTTAATCAGGTTTTTATTTTTCAAGACAAAATAAAAATCAAGGATTGGAGATATAGCTCATCAGTGCAAACACCTCCCTGTCAAGTACTAGAATTAACCCAGGTTCCATCCCAAGCACCACATGACATAATGTTCCTGAAACCCCAGGTGCAGCCAACTGGCAAGAGAAACCAGGCATGGTGGTGCACACCTGTAATCTCAGTGCTGGGGAGGCTGAGATAGGAGAATTCCTATCAATCCAAGCTGTATAACAAATCTCCATACCAAATAAATAATTTTAAAAAACAAAATAAAATTAATTTAAATTTAGTTTTCTTAGAATAATAAATACTCTTGGGCAGAGACAGCCATGAGTATCAATGAATGCAGAGACAGGAACCCTGAAACTCACTGTCCAGTAGACGACTCCAAGATGATGCAGAACACCTGGTTCCAGGTGGCGGACATGAGGGAGCAATGTTGATCATCTCAGTGTGCTCTGATAGCTCAACGGGTTTGATCAATTTGATGAGCATGAGGTCATTGCCTTTCCAAGACACTGTGTACTTTGGGTATATCACAGAGTAGTTTGATTTAATCATTTGCACACCTGGTTCATACGTTTGGGAAAGTCTTTTCAGACCCAGTCCAACTGTGTAGGATCTGAGGGTAGTGGAACAGGCAATATTAAGCTCAACTCACAATATAAGCCCAATATCAATCCTGACATGACAGTGTCCTCCCCACTCATTCTCAACATCAGTCTCATTCCCATCCCCATTCCCAGAGTTCACCACGCCCAGACAAATCCCTGGTGCCAGCCTCATCCCCTTATGAAGAGTATACAACTCCCATCTCAATCTCCGCTTCCAGCTACAGCCCGCATCCCAACAATTAGGACAACAGAAGCACTGGCTAAGGTGTAAATTTAGGAAGCCACAAATGCTCAAAAAGCAAGTTAAATACTACTGTACTAAAATTATTGAGGATAATCTCCCCTGAGCAGACTAGCAGAAACCGAGGGAAAGACAGCATTTGACACTGCTCCTCCTTCTAACTTCACATGCGCAGATCCTATCTGAATTCCAATGTGGATATTGACTCATCAAAGATGTTTGTATTAGCATTAATTTCTTTAGAATCATACACTGAAATATTTATCCTGGTGAAAGAATTTTTACCTTGTCTCACTCTATCTTGCCTTGCACCCACATATATACATTAGTTCCCATCCACCTGGCCTTGTCCTTATCTCCCTCCACTTGACCAATGCCCCATACACCCTGGTGACAAGATGTCCCTTGTCCATCAATTAGCTCCTTGAGATTGAACAGAGATCCAAACCTGATTCTCCCAAGCCACAGCCTCCTTTGCACTTTCACACCTATGTCAACCCCAGGGTTCTCTTCTTCATGCTCTCCTAATTCAGAGCCAGCTAGAAGAGGTGAATGTTCCTCAAAACCGGGCAAATGGCTGAAGCTCAACACTTGCCCAAGCCTAGTCTTTAAATCTTTGCCCTGGCCAAGGCCAGCTTCTGGGGATAACACCCACATTCTGGTCCATCTGCAATGAAATGTTGGAACAAAACACTGGGCTAAGATTCTACCCTATTTGCTGAATCTTCAGCCTCGGCCTGGATCCTCACTGCCCTGGGAGCCCTGCCTACACAGCTTCATCCATGAGAAACCCCCAGTCCAGGCTTCTGCACATGCGCCATTACAAGCACCCTCCCCTTCTCTTTCTTACGGCTTCCAGCACTGTGCAGCTGTCAGCACCCACTGGGGATGAATCAGAGCTCCAGAGCACACCAGAAGGTTTTTGGAGAACAGAGCCACTTTCCAGGGTATCCATTCACGATGGCAAGTAAAGACTTCAGGAAAGAAATCTCTGTCTGTGTAACGCTCACGTGACAACTTACTGCTGGTTTCTTCTGAGGAAGTCAGAGATTCTGAGGAAAGAATCAGCACACAGTCAATTGATGGTTGGGTGGAAGCTGGTGCGAACCAGGAGGGGATCCTGCAGGGGCTGAGGTGTGGGGACATTCACAAGGAAGCAAGCAATGCACCACCGTCTGCTAGCTGGGACAGAAACCCAGCCATAGTGCTGTTATGGTGCTAATTACACCTGACATCTGGATACTTGCTTATGCTGTGGAAGGGAAGACTGTGCATTTAGGCTGTATTAACTATGCTTCCTTCTAACGGAGATGGGAAAACACTGCCACAGAAACATTAGGGAAGTTACTCAAGTGAGAGGTAGCAGTGCTGGGTTCTGCATTTTATAACTTCTTCTATACAATCTGTTTTCCAAAGCTGGTGCATGCAGACCACCAGGTGGCCTACAGGCAGAACAGAATTCCACATTGTGGGTGCATGAAGCCTAGCCCGCACCCCAAGACTCTGGTACCTGCGCATGTGTGGATGATGTATCCCAGGAGACAGACCCAGAGGGTTTGTGCTGTGGCTCCCATGTCACCACCTGCTGGGGAAGGAACAAGTTGACTCAAAGGCCTCTCACACTCGACTTCCAGGATCAGGCAGAAAAGACACATAGAACTGGGACTCTGAGACCCTGGCCATAGAACCATAACATACGGCAGAGATTTTCACAATCTGCATTTCTGACATCCATTCTTTGGTGGCTGGACATGGATTTAGGACAACTCCAGTATCCCTGATGCCTCTAAGATGTCCTTGTAGAGAGTGCTGTCTGTTGTATTCAAAGCCTTCAAGATGAGCACTGCCCTGTGTACTGCAGTGTGTGTTGTATTCTGTGCCAGCTGTTCCCTGCCCACCTGTGTCACAGAACAGAAACCCAGAGCACCTATTCACTGTGCCGGTCCTTAGACAAGACATAGTGATGTCTACTGGTGAGGAGAGAGAAAGGCAAACAGCCTAAGGAAGACACGGCAGTGACAGAAACATTGAGACTAAAACTGAACCCTGGAACAGGTAAGTTGGGCACCAGACACAGAACTTTCATGGTCATGAAGCTAAAGGATACTGAGATGGAAATACAAATATTCTCATTGGAGAGTTTCAGGACTCAGCACTAGGTAGATGCATTCAATTGAGCATTGACAAGTGACTCACTATCATATCCAGTTCAAGCAGCAGGTCCTGTGAGGACTCCCTTTCCTCAGATGGAAAATGATGCAAACAGGATGAGTAACAAATGGTGAAGGAAATTAGAATTTGTAGTCTATAACCTCATTAAAATTATTAATGGTGGCACAGCCTGCAATCCCAGGAAACTTGAGCAAAGAGGCTCTCAAACTCCTGCACATCCACTGAGTCACATAAATGATCTAAAATCAAAGAGGAACATGCACACAGCCAGACATATACAAAAACGTTGGTGGAACTCAAAAGACAGAAGGACAGAGTGAGCCTTGGAGTGGGAGAATACAGGTCTTTCACCTGGCTTTGGATCCTTGCACCTCAGAGCAGAGCTGCCCTGCTTCCGGATAGCCTCTGTGGGCTGTTGCCTATCCAGGGACCTTCAGGGCCTTATGAGGCTTTGAAGTGGGGGCTGGACTGCCCTGGGGCTTCCTGAAATTGTAGACCCTGAGGTCATGTTTCTGGACACACCTCCTGTGAGTGTCTTAATGAGATCAGGCCAGAAGACTAGGGTCCTGGGTCCTGAGGGATGAGAGCTTGTAGCTCAGACTCTAAATGAAATAACTGTCCCTGGGTTCTCTTTTAGCCTCTCTAGAAGCTCTATTTCTCCACAGCAATCTAATTTCAATACATTCAGGCTTCTTGTCTCATGGAGTTTCTGCATTCTCTTACTTGTCCTTGTAGCTCTTAGTATATTAAATCTACATTCAATTAAGCAAAAGCATGTGAAATTAAGAAAATCTGTAGAGGGATTGAATCCAGCATCTTCCCTCTGAGCTCATAGAAATGTATAATTGTATTTCATATTGAGTCAGTCTCATTAGGTTGCCAGGTTATCCAGGCCGAGATCATACTTAAAAGTCTTCTGCCCTAGTTTCCCAGAGAACTGGGGTTACAGTATTGCAACCCTACAGGCAGTACATTTTTCTCTCCCAGAGACCCACCAGGCCTGCTGTGTTCATGCCACTCCCAGAATAAAGCCATACCCATTTCGTGCTTGCTGAGATTCTCAGGCAGGTTCATGCCTGCCTTAGACTATGAAGTAACTATTCCTTTTGGCTGATGGTTCCCTGGGTCAAATGATTCTTCCACTAAATCAAGTAGAGCTATAATGGACCTCATAATCAAAATGTGTTCTTTTATGCCATTATTCTGTAACTTCTGACCCATCTTCACACAAAAAGCCATCAAGGAATGAAACTGCCATCTCTTGTCAAGGATGTCTGCTGCCTCCACCAATCACATGCTTCTGGCTACCACCAAAGTGTTTTTTTCCCCTATCACAGATCATAATCTGAATCATGGAAATGGAGTCCTGCAGTACACCACTCCTGCCCTGGAGTCTCTCCCTGTGCATGTACAGTGCCTCATAGCCTTTCCACATCAAGAGGACTCCATGGTGTGCATGGACTTGCTTATCTACCCACTGCCCACATATTATGTCACTCGACCTCATTTCACCACAAATACCTCACCCAGGGCACCTTCTTAACTTATAATATGGCATTTGAATTATTACGCAGTGTTCTGATAATGCATAATATGCATAACTCCTTTATCTTATTGAGTGTTTCGTCAATGCTCCTTTAATGACCACAATTGACAAACAGCCTTGCCTCTGACTGTGTAATAAATCTGGAGCGACATAGTCTACCTAGCTGCTGTTTTCTGAGCTCGCTCTCTCTCTCTTGAGCTCTCTCTCTCTCTCTCTTTGATCGCACTCTATAATCTCTCATCTCTTTAAGTGACTTTCCTGTCTTTTTACTAATCTCTCATGTATTTTGTGTCTCTGATGTGTGGCGGGGGCTACGTTTGGAATCAGGCTCATAGAGTGTGTATTTTGGAACAGGGGCATTTGGTCTATGATTTGGATATGAAATACTGAGTCTGCCTAAGCTCTCAGTCTTCTCCTTTGCACAATAACATCTCCATCTGACTCTGGGCTTAAGAGCTTCAAGCCAGTATTTAAACCTCAAACATGAGTCAGGAAATTTACAGAAAAAGCTCAGAGGCAGTTATGGGGAGCTTGTGGGCAGACACTGTAGGCAAACAGCTAAACCAGATTATGTGACTACGCTGCGTGAAAATGTAACTCACAGGCCTGGGAATATAGCCCAAACATTGCCTGACAAGTGCTAGGTGATTTGTTCATTTTCCAGGGCCAAAATGAAACAAACACAAATAAGTAAGCCCTGATTTACAGAGAGCACTTGAACCAAGCCTGCAAGTATCATCTGCTTGCTGGATCAGACTTCAAGTAGGACCACGGAGTTCAGGAGGGGAAGGACAGATCCAGGGTAAACTGCAGCAGTTGCAACTCATGCCAATTGGGCTCATCTCAGGAAATATGCAGCTCCAATCTGCAGTCAGAGCATACAGCTGAGGTCTGCAGGACTATCACAGATCATTTCTTGTTGTCTAACAGGGACTGGACATCAGGACGGAGCCCATGAGTTTCTCTTTGAGAAATATCACCTGGATGGCTATGAGGAGTCATTGACATCACAACTATCAGATGTGCTGTGTCTTCAGCAGTTCGGCATTCTGTACTTGGTCCCAGCATTTTTACATTGTCAGCTTCTGAGATCTTTAAAATGAAAACCCAGGGCAAGGCCACAGGGAAGCTTCCCTGGGTGATTAAAGGGTTCACACAAGACTCAGCCTGCTGGGCCTGTAAGTGTGTTCTGATGAGACATAGCCTTCTGCTGGGCATGATGGTCCATGCCTGTAATATCGGCACTATAGAAGGATAGAGTAGGTGAAGTGAAAGTGGAAGCCCAGCCAAAAATATAGTGCCCCCACAAACACTGTCTCAGTGTAACAATAATAAGTACGTGCGATGTATCTAAAAGTGAGGACCCTGGGTTCTACCACTAATACTGCAAAAAACAAATGAACAAAAACGAAACAAATCAGCTCTTCTAGGCTTTGTCTTCCTATCTCACCATGTGGTCCCTCTCACATGTACACTGACCAGAGTGTCACTCCAAATGGGCCTCTCCCAGGTGCCCTTCAACACTGTCAGCTAAATACACATTTTCTTCACAAGCCACCCTCCCTTTAATATTTTATGACAGAATCGGAAAAGAGAATAAGACAAGAGCTGTTTATCCTCCCTCTTTTCCCCTGAGCTTTCCTGTGTGACACTGAATGGACATGTTACTGCACACGAACAAGATGTGTCTGTGCCATAGTGTCATCAGGCCATATGTCCTTCCTTCAGAGTATGGGCTGCTAAAGATGCAAAGCTGTGGGTCTCCAAGTGGCCCTGTGGGCAGACAAGACCACTCAGACCAAGGTCTGGAGCACAGGGAGCAATCAGGTTCCCAGATACCAAGTGAAGGTATGTGACCCGAGTGTATGGTCCATCCACTTGCTACAAGAACTGTCTATATATACCCATGGGTCCTATGATGATGTTAGTGGCTAAAAGACAACCCAAAAATTTCAACAAAATCTTAACTAATAAGCACTCAGAAAAAGGTCTGCTTCCACTTGTCGCACCGGCCCCGCCTTTGGGTGTGCTGAGCCGTCTATTAGAGTCCAGGCATGGTGGCATGTGCCTGTAATCCCAGCACTAGGGAGGCAGAAAGCAAGAGGATCACTATGAATGTGGGCTGCATAGTGAGACCTTGTGTACAAAAAAAAAAAAGAAAAACTAAAATTCATAAAGAGCCAAAATACATTAGGGCCCTAAAATTTAAAGACCCAATCCAGAAATGGGCATCTGAGATGAATACACACTTTGTGAAATGCAAGTTAAAACAACACTGAGATATCATCTCACTCCACAAAGAATGCTTATTATAAAAGAAAACAACAAATGTTGGAGAGGATGTGGGGAAAAGGGAATGTTTCTTTATTATGGGTGGGAATGTGGACTGGTGCAACCATTGTGGAGATCAGTATGGACACTCCTCACAAAACTAGGACTGGAAATCCCATTCAAGCCAGCTATCCCCCTACTGGGAATTTTCCCAGAGGAACTGAAAACATAGTGATATATGTGAACTGATGTTTATAGCAGCACAATTTGTGAAAGCCAAATCCTGGAAACAACCAAGATGCCCATCACATGAGGAATGGTTGAAAAAGATGTGGTATTTTTATACAATGGAGTATTACTGAGCTATAAAGAATGATAAACTTGCAGCATTGATATTGAAGCTGATGCCACTGTAACATATACTCAAATACTTATACTGAAATAAGCCAGACCCACATGTGCAAATATCGTGTAGTCTCATTAGTATAAGAAATCAAAAGAAGAAACACAAACAGATAGATATAACAACTAAAAGAAATTTAGACAGATAGGATAAACTGAACTGCATATGTTGCAGGGTAATATTCATATTTTCTTCTGGATGGTTAACAACCTAAGTTTTCAGATCAAAAATTGGAGAAATGGAAGGACTGCATTCAGTGAAGACTCAGTACATAGGAGAACCTTACTGTAACATCATGAACTCAGTTGTGCCCCAAATTTTCTGATCAAGGAGATTATGGAGCCACAGAGGAATGTGATCGATGATCTATACTATGCCTACGGAGAGTCACATGGAGAGAAAACTTTCTCTCAGGCTTTCACAGAGATCAAATTGGTTAGGCAATGGCTGTGACTCATCCACATGGCTGATACTGACAAAGGATCCACAAAGTGAAGTACAGGGTTATAGGATAAACACTGAGGGGACTTGACTGACCTCATCAGATACAAAAGTTGCATTTCTTGTTATATAGGTCTTGCTTCATCTCAATCTGAACCATCCACCAGAAAAGTATAAAAATAAGGCATATAAAATAAAATCATAATAGTATGCTGAGCTGTAAATGGCTTTAGTCAACAACTTCTTTGGATAACCCACTACTATTGTGGACTGCTGGACTGTGTTGGATTGTTTTGCTGAATTCAAGCACTTAAAATAATTGAATGACAACAGAATACCCATCTCTGACAGGACTAAAGAAAAAAAGGGGATAGAAAGACAGGACCATTCTGTATACAGTTTGAATAAATATGCAGTACCTTCATGTAATTCTACGAGAAGAAAGATTTGCAT
>PVKA01051882.1:0-11961 GCA_004027165.1 Ctenomys sociabilis | reverse complement strand
GAGAAGGAGGAAGGACATCTGTGGTGGGTGAAGGCTGCTGTGTCCCATGTAGGTGTTTACAGAGCCAGGTCTCTGAGGAGGGCAGCGAGGCTCAGAGCAAGGACAACCTGTCCTCAAAGCTGGGTTGGGGCTCCTGTTGCAGTAGACAAGGTGTTGGACCAGTGGTGGGGTGGGGTGGAGCCTGGGCTGGGCTCGGACTGAGGACCAAGGACAAGGCAAGGACTGATGGCTACCTTCTTGCTTTGGCAGTGACATCCTGTACCCCAAGGACTCATCCAGTCCACACAGTGGCGTGCCTGCCGAGGTGCTCTGTAGGGGCCGAGACTTCGTTGTGAGTACCTTGGGCTGTCAGCTCAGGGGCTGTGGGTGGAGGGGGTGGCACAGGCCTGGACGACCTGGGCCACACTGCGGTGAGGGCTCTGGACTGGCATTCCTCTTTTTCCTCCTCTGGGACTCTTGAGTCTGGGCTGTAAAAACCTCCCTGCTCCCTTTTGGACCAGCAGCATGGTTCATTGGGCAGAGTGATTCTTTAAGAAGCTTGCCTAGGTTGTCCCTGTATAAATGAAAACCTTGCCACAGACCAGCTGTTGAGAATATTTGGGCAGTGTAACACTACCTGGGTGATAGTCACAGGTGGCAGGGACTGATGGGCCCCTTCTCCGCTGCCCCGTGTATGTCACTGCAGAGCTGGCACAGCTTCCCTCCCTTCCTCTGTGTTGTGCTGGTCCCAGTCAGTGTCAAGTCCATGCTGCCGGGGTCAGCAGTGCAGCCCTGCTTGGGTCAGTACTGTGTCCCCAGACCTCTGCACTGCACTTGGAGTGTGCTGGCCTGAGTCCCTGGAGCTGCCCTCTGAGACTTTGACATGCTCATTTGTAGGCCTTGTCCCAGGGAGCCTGGCATCTTTTCTGTTCTGCGTAGGGTATTACCTGTTCTCTTGGGTGGTGGAAGTGCCTGTGCTCTCATCTCAAGGCATCCGAGCGCCTGGGCCTTGTCTGTTCCTGCCTGCTCCCCTCCTCCCTAAGTGTGCATACATTGTCAGACTGTGGCTGGGGGTCACTAAGTGCTCATCTCAGTGCCCATGCTCATCACCAGGTGCCTCGAGGGCCAAGGCAGCATAGGGCTGCAGGGCGATGCACCCTCTCTGGAAGGGCAGTAGCTATCAGCAGCCACAGCCTTTAAGACCATGCCACACTGTGCCCTCCCTGAGACTCAGTTGTGCTAGGCCTGCCTGAGGCTGGGGTGGGGCAAAGCTGCTGCCCCGGGGAATCTGTGTTCTCCGGAGTGGTGGTTCTTGCTGTCTCAGGCTGGAGGACCAGAGCACCTGGTAGAAAGCAGACTAAGTAGAAGTGACACATGGTCAGGGGCAGGGGCAGGGGCAGGGGCAGGAGCCACCCTCTACGGCCTCTCTCAGGCCCAGGAGAGACTGAGGAGCAACAGTGAACCTGCTTGTTTTTCTCTCTCAGATGTGGAAATTCACCAAGAGTCGCTGGGTGGTAAGGAAAGAGGTGGCAGCAGTGACCAAAGTAAGTGGTGTCTCTGGTGACCCAGGCCTGGGCTGCTCTCGGAGGCTGGCCGCACCTCACCCTGCCCCTGCTGCCCTTCAGCTCTGCGCTGAGGACGTGAAGGAGTTCCTGGAGCACATGGCCCTCGTGAGGATCAACAAAGGCTGGGAGTTCATCCTGCCATATGATGGGGAGTTCATCAAGAAGCACCCGGATGTGGTCCAGAGGCAGCACTTGCTATGGATGGGAATTCAGGCTAAGTATGACTCAGGGGGGTGAGGGTGCACTGCTAGGCCAGCTGGGCCTCCAGGGTGACATGCTCTGCATGAGCAAGGTGCCTATTAGGCAGCCGCCTGGGCCTGCCCACTCCCCCACCAAGTGAACCTTGCCAACTGATGCTGCCCTACTGTCAGAGCTGGCATGTCTGGGCAATGGAGGGGGCTGGGTCCAAAGAATGTGGGGTACCCAGGGGTGAAGGGAGGCCAGGCTCCACCCCAAGGTGGCCTGGGGTTCCAAGCCTGTGCTGATTAAGCGACAGGAGGGCCTGAATGTGGGGCTTTTTCTTTTATGAGGCAGATGGTAGGAGACTGGTTTGTCATGCTGCTAAAGGGTTTTTCTTTTCAGATTAGAAAAAGTCTACAATCTTGTAAAGGAAACCATGCCAAAGAAGCCAGATGGACTACTGGGTACGTGGGGCTGGGAGCTGGGCACCTCCAGCTCGGATGCTGGGTCCTGTAGGCCACTTTGCTGCAGTGGGTCAGAGGCCAGGTCTGGAGAAAGAAGTGTACTGCCTTCCTTCACTGTGCATCTTTCCTTTTCTTTCTTCTTGATTGAGGATTGAACCAAAGGCCTCTCACGTCAGGCAGGCTCTAACCACTGAGCTATGTCTCCAGGCTGCCCCCACCCCCATTTTTTTTTTTTTTTTTTTTTTTTGGTGCTAGGATTTCACTAAGTGGCCCAGGCTGGTCTCAGACTTGTGAGCCTCCTGCCTCAGCTTCCCAAGAAGCTGGGGCAATAGGCACCTAATACTGTGCACCCAGCTCTCTGTTCTCCCTTCTAGTGCCCATCCCTACAACCTCACCCTGAGGTCTGTGTCCTTCATGGCAGCATTTGCTGCTGACCCTGAGTTGTGCTGCTAGCTGGGGATGGGAGGGGTGGAGCTGCTGGCAAAATGCAGCATGAGCTGCGTGAGCTTAGTGTGAGTGAGACATAGCTCCCTTTAGACTGCTGCTTCCCTTGTTGGGGTGGCCAAGGCCCGAGCAGGGTGGGGGTGAAGGCACCCAGCCTCTGCCACTGTCCCAGCCAGCTTCTGTCTGCAGGGCCTTGTCTGTAGGGTCCTGTGCCCTCCTGCATGATGCTGTCCCCATAGGGCCTGCTGGGCTGGTCTCCGGGGACCAGCGGATCCAGGCAGCCAAGGCCAAGGCTCAGCAGAACCATGACTTCCTAGAGCGGGAGCTGCAGCAACGTAAGGAGCAGCTCCAGGCGGCCACAGTGCTGCCTGGTGTGCAGATCAAGGAGGAGCCCCTGAGTGAGGATGGAGAGGACGAGCCCGAGGCGGAGCCCATGGACACCTCACCTGCTGCAGGCCTCAGCACCAGGCTGAGCAATGGGCTGCCTGCAGTGTGGGCAGCAGGCGGGGACAGCGTCAATGGGCACCCAGCCCCGGGATGTGCTGGAGGCCCTGTGGTCCAGGAGCTGCGGGCTTTTGTGAAAGCCACCTTCCAGAGCCATTTTGTGCTCACACTAAGTGAACTCAAGCGCCTTTTCAACCAGCACGTGGCAGGCCTGCCCCGTGGCCATGTGCTGTTCAGTGGCATCTCGGACCACATGCTTCAGGACACGGTGCTGTCCGCTGGCTGCAAGCAGATACTGGTGCCTGTAAGTAGAACGGGACCTGCTGGATGGATGGGGCCTCCCACTGCCCTCCAAGAGGGGAGCACCTTTCCTGTGTGCTCTGGGGACATGGGAGTTGGGGACATCCTCTGGGTGACTCGCTTTCCTGTGGTGGCCATTGGGAGGCTCTGGGCCCTTGTGGAGGTGGCTCCAGCCCTCCTGCAGCTGGGCAGGGGAGCCCCTCCCTCACGCTGTGGCTCAGAAGCTAGCTGCCCTCATGGCTGTGTGTCCTCCACAGCAAGCTGTGTGCCCCCTACTTTTGTGCCAGTGGTGCAGTGGAGGGGCAGGGTCAAGATCAGTGACTTAGGGGAGATGGAGACACTGGTGCCACCTGAGGGAGGCATGGATGGTTCTGTCCTCCCAGCCCAAGCAGCAAGGGGGCTGGGGTCATGGCTTTCTTTTAGAAAGAAGGCATGGACATGTCCATTGCCAATGTGAGATCCACCCCATGCCCCCTCTACCCCAGCAGAGCTTGGAGGCCAAGGCTATACCTGTGTGCTCAAGCAACAGATACTAGGACAGTAGGCCCTGTGATCTTGAGCTGGCTAGCTGCTTCCCCTGGACCTCGCCCTATTGGCTGAGTCCTGGGGCTGGGCCCCTGGTTCTTGTTAGACCTACCTTTTTTGTGTGTGTAAGGCCAGGCCTGGTTTGAAGATAACCTGGGCAAAGATGAGGAAGTGGTGTGGATCACTCGCAGGTGCCTGCCCACTCCGGGACCGAGCTGTGGCCTTGAGACGCCGTGGCCCTTGGTGGCGCGCTCTCGGTGATCTGACACAGTAGTCATGTTCCAGGGCCCCGCCCCAGGGTGCTAGACCTTAGATGTAGCCCATGAGGCGTCCCTCCTTGTCACTCCCCAGGGACGTCCCAGGGCTTTTCAGTGAGCTCCCACAAGGGTTGTATTAGCTTCGGCTCAGATGCTGGCTCAGCACCAGGGACATCCTTGCTGCTTGCTCAGCAGGGTCAATGGGCCACCTGCAAAGGCTTCCATGGGGGTGTGGCTGCAGAGAGAGGGCTCCTTTCACCCCAGAGAGTTGTGGATTAGGGATCTCAAGCAAACTTAAGAGTACTAGTACTGCTTGGTTTCTGATGCCCAATGAGATGAAGCCTGTAGACCAGTAATGTGACTTGTGCTGTGAGATCAGGACTGGAACCCACTGTACCAGGGGTCCCCTTCCTCTGTCCCTCTGCAGTACCAGCCCCGTGCCACCCTTTGCAGGTGACCCGAGGACCCTGCTGTGCAAGCAGCATGGATGTCACCTAGTGCGCACATCTGACCCTTGTGGGAGCTCACTGAAAGGGAGCGCTGGGTGTCCCTGAGGGTGATGGGGAAGGGCACATCGTGGGCCACATATGAGGGTTCGCACTGCCAGCAGCACTAGAAGAGGCCAGCTTTCCTTGTCCCAGACACCTGCAGGCTTTGTGTGCACATTACCACCTGTCACAGAAGCCCTGTTGGGGCCCTGAAGCCAGGGCATGGCAGGAGCTGGGGTTGGAGCACACCTGCCTCGGGAGAGGGTGAGATAGAGGATGTGTCCTGTGGCCAGCGAGTGACTCACACAGCTTGTGGGTCAGTTTCCCCGACAGACTGCTGTTGCCCCCAATGAGCAGAAGGTGTTCGTCCTCTGGGAGTCTGGAGACATTAGCGATCAGGTGAGGTGACCTTGTGCCATCTGCGTGGGTGGAGGCTGGAGGGAGGAGGGCCTTCAGCCATTTGCCTGGGAGTGCAGTCTTGTGCTGCTCAGGTTCTGGCTGCCCCTGCCTGGACCACTTGCCCGGGAGCACAGTCCTGTGCTGCTTGGATTCTGGCTGCCCCTACCCGGACCCTTTTCTGTGTGCTCTAGGTCAGCTGCAGGCCAGTGCTTTGAGCCTACCTCTGAGGGCCTTACACCACAGGATGGGGCGTCTCCTTCAGTCATGGGGCAGTGGCCAAGGCAGTTAGGGTTGAGGCATCCTGCTGAGCTTGGAAACCAGAGAGCACCTTCTTAGCAGCCTCTGGTGGTGGCAGCAGTAATTGGAAGGACTCTGTCTGGTTTCAGGCCCTGAATATTTGGGTCAGAGCAGCTGATCATTTTGTCTCTGGTCACAGCTGGCATAGAGGCCCAGGTGCCCAGTGGACAGAAGTAGAAACTAACATGTGATGCAGAACCATCAGCCTGGAGGTTCAGAGGTTTTCTTTAAATCACGAACTGCCTAGTTCGTAGTATTAGTAGTAGTAATATTTAGTCTTTTGTAGATGGTCTTGCTTGCAGTTTAGGCTGGCCTCAAGCTCACTTTGTAGCCCAAGCTGGTTTTGAACTCACAGCCCTTCTGCCTCAGCTTTCCAAGTGCTGGGATTACAGGTATGCACCACAGCACCAGGCTTTGCCTAGACTTTAAAAGATTGAGGTTTGGTTGCTACCAAAGAACCAACCAACCTGAGAAAGAGTGAGTTCTGACCCCCTTGTACTTATTGATGGGCAAGCTGAGGTGGGGGCAGGGCTCTGTCTAGGCATGGTGGCATGAGTTTGCAGGTGGCCAGCTCGAGCAGGAGAATCGAAAGTTTGGGTTGCACTTGAGTAACTTAGCCTGTCTGAATTTTTTGAAAAAGAGCTAGATGTGGCTCAGTGTAGTATGTTCCTAAGTCTGCCCCTGCCCCAATCAAGTAGATGAAATCTCTATAGAGCCATGGATTCTAGCCCTGCCTAGCCTCCTTCGTCATGTGCAATCACTCATTATAAGGAGAAGCCCCAGAGCATTAGTGCCCTGCTAATGCACAGCCAGCCTGTGCTGCTGCTGGAGGTGTGGCTGGCAGCCTTGCTGGGCTTCCTGCTGGGCGTCTTGCAGTGTGAGGGTGTCAGGGTGAGTCCTGATGGTGCTGGGAACACATGGAGAGGTATAGGGAGCTTGAGACTACTTGCCAGTTTGTTGAAAGAACTGACTGTCCATGGTGGGGCCAGAGCGCACAGACTGAGTGTACCCTTTCTACCTCTGTTTCACTTGTGTGGTGTCCTGCCCACACAGACTGCCTTTCCTTGTCATGCTAGCTTCTGCAATCTTGGCCTCCTCTGTGCTTGATTTTAGCTTCTAAGGGGCCAGGGGAGTTGTCTGCATTCTTTCGTGTTTTCAGATGGCTTTTGCCCTCAAATGTTATCATTTGGGACTAGAACTCTTAAGGGACAAGCGTTTTTCTCTGAGTAAGTTATTTTTGCATTTTGTAGGTGTCACAGTTCAGTGATGTTCTTTTAAAATTGGCCCCATTCTCTTTTTATTGAAAACTGATGAGTTGTACATTATTCATAATAACAGTACTACATTACAGTGCAGTGCAAATTCATCTCTACCCTGAACCCACTACCTTAAATAGTTGAGTTGTACTAAGAAAATCCTTTGAGTTGGTAATTCCCTCAACTTTTTTGGCCTTTTAGACTTATGTCCAATATTTAACTAACACATTAGTTCCAATCTTTTCTCATTGATAGTTTTTCTGTCTTTGTGATGGTTTCAACTCTTGGGATTTTTATTTGGGGCCTGATGTATTTTCCGCCCTGCCTCCTGGCTGGGCTGGCACTGCTGTCAGCACTCAGGACCAGCTCTGATGCCTCTCACCACTCCCCAGGTTCCCATGCACTCTAAGGTGTGGCTTCCTCCCTGCCAAGTCCGTCCTCCACCTCTGCCAAGCAGAGTTGGTTCGAGTGGCTTGCCTGAGCCCTCTGCCAGCTCCGTCATGAGCACACACCTTGGCATGGACGTGGAGAGAGGAACATTAACCAAGTGTGCTCACCTTTAACAACTGCTGGGCAAGGACTAGGTCAGCCTGCAGTGTGGGGTTAGGTCTGTGGATTTAGGTTTCTTTTATTTTGGAGGGTTTCATTTTTAGGGCACGATTTCCCATAATAACATATTTTTGCTACAGCATCGACAGGTTTTGTTTGAAATTTTTTCCAAAAATTACCGAGTACGTCGGAACATGATCCAGTCTCGTTTGACTCAGGAGTGCGGTGAAGACCTAAGCAAGCAGGACTTGGACAAAGTGCTAAAGGTATGTCCACCTTGCGCATGGCAGCTCAGGCTGTGCAGCTCAGTTCTGAGTGTCAGGTGGAAGTGAGGGTGAAAACCAGGAGGCGGCCGCCCAGTATATGGAATGGGCTCCAGTCTTGGCTTTCTGCCGGACGCATGCGCTGGGTAACCAGGCCTCCTTAGCGCCCTCCTGCCACTCTGATGCCAGCAACTAACTGGTAGGCAGTGGGCTGCAGGGTCACTGTCCTCATCTATGGAGGACAGGCTAGGATTAATCCTGGTCACCCTTCAGGAAATCTCGCAGACTTCTTGTGAGTGTTGCTGCCACCACGAAGGAAGCTTGTGCCATTGCAGGACTTTTAAGAGTTACTTTTTTAAAAACAAATTTGAAAGGGAGTAATATGTCAAACATATGAAGGTAGTTAGTATGTTACCTGGAAGGCTTTTCTAGGCCTTACAATTTGACCTGCTAAACTTCAAGGCTGTGTGTACAAATGGGGTGCATCTGTGTTTTGGCCAACTTCTTGGTATTTTATTTTGTAACTCCCCAGAGAAAGGTGGCAGGAGGCCAGGACACTGAGGCATAGGATGGCTGCATAGCCCAGCTGGTCCCTTGCAGCCTGGTCGTGTTCCAGAAGGTAACAGGTATCTTTTCTGCCCACCATGCATTTCTCTGTCTCCAGGACTGCTGTGTGAGCTATGGGGGAATGTGGTACCTGAAAGGCACGGTCCAGTCTTGACAGCAGCAGCAAGCCACTGACCCGTGGACCTGAAGCCGGGGAAGGGCAGTGCGCCGGGAGTGTGAGACCTGATGGCTGAGGAAACCCAGAGCAGGAGGGAGGCGCAGCCCAGGGCCTATGGCCCGTGCAGTCCTGGGGTCGAGGGGACCCTCCGCGGCTGGTGTGACACCAGCTCACGTGCAGCCGCTCCAGGAGAGACCAGCTGGACCTTCTTTGCAGTACCGTTTGCAGTTCCTGGTGTATTTTGATTATTCATCGGTTTCATTCTCATAATAAAGAATATACTGATGTGGGCAGGATGATGAAAATCATGGTTTAATATTTTCCTTTTTAAACTTAATGCCAACAAAGTCAAAGTTATGTTTACAAGATGAATAAAACCTCAAGGTTTTTAATATGTAAAATGTCTAAAAGCCAATATTTAGTCTTAGATTCCCTATTTGCTAAGACTTCTGCCACTTCATTAAACCAAATTGAATTGTATTACTGTTGGTCTCAGTGGCCACTGCAACAGCCTACTCTGTGTAGCAGTCTCAACTGTTTACATGAACCATAGCAAAAAACGAGAGACAAATCCATCTACTCTCCAGTTTGCGTAGACACAAGCCAAACCAGGTAAGTATAGAACAGTGAATGAGGTTATCAAACTTGGATGTACAAAATTTATATTTTGTGTATTTTTAAAATAAATGCTAACACTAACCTGGCAACATGGTGCTGTTATGTTCCAGTGGTTACAGGTAGGCAGCATCACTGTCAAAGCGTCATGTGCACTGAAGCCTCAGAATGTGGCTTAGAAGCTTTGCACTCTGTGGAAGTTTGCGCTGAGCACTGAGGTCGGCCAGCTGTGCTGTTTGCTCAGCTGCCAGCGTGAGTGCCGCATGGTGCACCTTGAGCAGTGTGGAGAAGCCTGAAGCCGAGGGGTGACACTGAGGGGTGATTCGTGAGCTCTGCTTCACGATCTTCCCGTAGCCTGTGGTGCAGCCCGACTGAAGGTTTAAGCTGCAGTCTGTGCTGTCCTCACCCCCTCACCTGTCCCCATTAGAAGTCTCAAATATTTCAGCCATAAATTCACTAAGCCGTTGGTCCAGATAGATTTGCCAAATAAATATTGGGTATCATAGTGTCCATTACGGTCTTGGTTCTGATTGACAGTGGCCTGGGCCTGAAAAGGAGCCAGGACTAAAACAGATTTGGAGTCTGTCTGGCCATTATATATTAATCATGTTCCCATCTTTGAAAAGAAATCCCCTCCATGAAAGGCACAGAAGGTACCCTTGTGCTGTAGCAGCTTACAGGTCTTTGTGCTCAGTGAGGAAAACCCAGCCATAAATACTTAATAGAAGAAAAGGAATAACTAGATTTAAATAGCAAAGCCAACTTACATTTTCCTGTTGCAACAGGAAAAACAATAGTTTTTTTTTAAACTTAACAGCTTGAGAGGAATTTGGGCTCTCAAGATGACAGAACAGGACTCCTAGCACTCACCCCTTCTCTCCAACATCCACAAAATAACCTCACGAGAACCAAGGACATCTCAATACCTGGGTGCAGACAGACTGAGGTGGCAGTGGCTCAGTTTCACTTCGGCCACGCTGGCCTCCCTCAGTCCCAGGCAGGGCAGCAGTGTGAGGGGATCTTCATGGGTGACAGGAATAAGCGTGGATCTTGGCCTTGGACCCCAAAAAGTAGACCTGCTGGTACACTTGGTATCTGACACACACACACCCAGGCACTGGGCTGATCTCAGGCTCTGCACTCTTGCAGACCTGAGGTTCAGGCCATCCCAAAGGTCAGGCCATCACAGTGGAGTGGACTACCCCACAGACCTGGGCGCCAGGGCCACTTCAGTGCCAGTACCTCAGGCTCCAAGCAGCATGTTTGGAGAGTTAGATTTCTCTCCTGCAGGACTACGCCCTACAACCTCACACCAAGAGAGACCCATGGCGAGCCCTGTCCCAGTACATTTCAGCACTGCGCAGTCCCCCGGGATCCGGGCTTCCAAACTGCCCCTAGAGTGCCTGGTTCCACACCAGCAGCCACGCAGGCTCCAATCTGTCAGTCATATATATATATATATGTAATGTATTTGGTTGTTGCCAGGTCTCACCACACAGCTTGTACCCATGGTGATCCTTTTGTTTTCAGCCTGCATAGTGCTGGAATTACAGGCATACATCACTATGTCCAGACTTGGTGGCCGGCTCAGCCTGGCCTAGGTAGGGGTGGAGCTGGCATGTGCTGCCAGGGATCAAACTGCAGTCCCTGCACTTGCCTAAACAGACACTTTAGTCTGCTGAGCTATCTTACGGGCCCCAAGTCCCTAAGTTTGAATCTTGTCTCACCCCCTAGCTGAATCCAGATCTATGGCCACAGATTCAGACAGCTGGTCCACTGCAGTGGATCCAGGGCCAATGCCGCAGACCAGCACCAGGCCATCTACCTGCTGACCTGACCCAGGTAGGTCAGCTGCCCGCCTGCAGCAGCAAGCCTGCTTGCGAGCCAGCCTGCATGGCGTGTCCAAAATTTCTCCTAACAGGCCTTCTTTAGGTCAGCCTGCAAATCTTGGAAGCAGATCTTATTTCTTACATGTATAGACAGCAGTGCACAGCCATGGGGGTTAACAGAAATATGACACCTCCAGTGGAATAAAATTAAGCACCAAAACTGACCATGAAGAAAAGAGGTTTGTGAACTATCAAATTCAAACTTGGGGGCCGGCCAAATAGCTCAGCGGCACAAGGGCCGCGATGCTGGCTCCCCAAGGGCCCGGTGAGAGCAATTGAGACTGGGCATGGTGTTGCACACCTGTCATCCCAGCTCTTGGGAGGCTGTAAACAGGAGAATCACTATGAGTCTGATCTAGCAGTGAGACCCTGTAGACCCTTCCCTAAAATACAAAAAAAAAATCCAATCTTGGCAAAATTCTTAGTTAAGGGAGACTATAAGTAAGTTATATTCTGAAAAAAGGTTCAGAAACTGAAAAGTGCTCCAATAGGCCAAAAGGAGAAAATTGAGTATGCCAACAACAAAAATCAAGCAGAAAATCTTAAAGGTTATTTGAAAGCATAAAGGAAAAAAGGTGAAGAGCTTGTAGAATGTATGCGACAAGCAAATACTCAAGTTATGGGACTTCATGGAAGACGCCCACAAGGGGCTAGGCATGGTGTATGTGCCTGGTAATTCCAGCACTTGGGAGGCTGAGGCAGGAAAATTGGGAGTCTGGGGTCAGTCTGGTCACATAGTGAGACCCTATATCAAAAGAAGGAGCCAGACAAGTTATCCCAGCACTTGGGAGACTGAGGCAGGAGGTTGCCTTGAGTTCAAGGCTGGCCTGGGCTACATGGCTGGATTCTGTTGCAAACCCCCTCAACACATCCCAAAAATAAATATGAGAGGAAAGGAATCAAGGCAGACAGGACAGCTGGCATCAAGAGAGATGGCTACCCAGTAAGGACAGAAGAACAGCAAGTCCAGGTGTGGTGGTTACACACCTGTAATTGCAGCTATTTAAGAGGCTGCAAGGACTGCAGGACTGCAAATTCAAGGCTGGCCTGGGTAAATGTAAACAAACCTCTTTCAAAATGGGGAAATAAAGAAAAGGCTGAGATGGTTCCGCATTGGTAAGAGCGCTTGTCTACCTTACGTGCAACCTTAGGCTCAATCCCAGTTTAAAGAAGTAGAAGAGCAGTGAGCGGCAGTGCGTGGCTGCATGTAGTCTTTGGGAGGCTGAGGCAGGAGAAGGGGAAGGTCAGAGTTAGCCTGAGACACGCAGACGGCACAGACTAGTCTGAACACAGCAAAGCTGCCTCAAAAGCGAACCAAAAGGT
>PVKA01051881.1:0-11993 GCA_004027165.1 Ctenomys sociabilis | reverse complement strand
CCCACTTTGCTCAGTTGCAGAAAGATGAGAGCTCATGTTTCCTCATGCCGCTCCAAAGCTCCAGTGAGATGGCCTGAGTGCCAGTGTCCTGGTGGCTCCGCCTAGCAGAGCTGAGAGCTCCGAGCCAAACCGCAGAGGCGAGCTCAGCCTCCACTGGGGAGCTTCTCCGGAAACCTCTGCCTGAGTCCTGCACCCGTGCAGCGCTCAAGCAGCCCCCCTCCTCAACTCAGCTCTCCTACACCTGCTCCCGAAAGTTTCGCTCACCAAAGCCTTCTCCGCAGACCACGGACTGAGGCAGGGGGGAAGTCGGGAAGCCTCTGGATGCTCACACATGAACAACCTGGGCCTTTTACTGAAACAGTGCCTCCCACGCACTCACTGCCCAGCCCGGTCCTCTATAAAATGTCAGCGCATTCTGTATTAATTAGAAAACCCGACAATGCACAGAGTAATTGTTCAAAAGCAGAGCTTAAAAAAAATCAGACAGACCAAATAGCACTTTTTCTCCTAGAAACTTAAGTAACTAAAGATGGTGATTTACATCTTGAAAGCCTTTTAAAATAAACTTTCCCCTTATGTTTAGGTCCATAGATCTGCTGTGGATTGCAGGGAGACTACCATCCCAGCTCCGCTCTGCTGCACTGTCATTCCTGGTCCCACCCCTCCCGACTGCTGAAGCCGTGGTCAGCCCTACCAGAGCTCTGGAGGCACTCTGACAACTCAAATGGGGCGGGATTCCATGCCCCTGGGCCTTCACAGAAGAAAGCAGGGCTGTGATTCGCCCTCAGGCTTGTTGAAGTTGGCTGCAGTCCTAAGGCAAGAGAACTATCTGAGGACAGAGGAGAGGTAGACAGTCTGGGAGAATCATTCATTCGTTCATTCATTCATTCCATTCATCCATTCACTCATTCATTCTCTAGCCTTGAGTATCTCCTGGTAGCAAACAATGGCAGACCGTATTTTCCAAAGGTATCTATCCCATTCATGTGCTTCTCTGGTACCATGACTGTCTCTTCCACCTAGAAGTGGGGACCTCATGTTGACTCCCCTTGAATCTGGATGGGCATGTGTGTGGCTACCTTGATCAATAGAGTAGTGTAGAAGACATGTAAAATTCTGATTTTTAGATCATAAAAATGGTATGGATTCTCTCTCTCTCTCTCTCTCTCTCTCTCTCTCTCTCTCTCTCTCTCTCTCTCTCTCAACCTAGCTACCATGCTGGGAGAGAGCCAGACCATGTGGAGGGACAGAGCTTCTGGGCTGTGTGTGTGAATCACTGCACATTGTGAATGACTCATTGGATGGCTCCGGACGTTAACCAAGCTTGGCCATTGTGGATACAGTGTTCCTGCTGCACTAAATTCTTAACCTCTAGAAATTCTTAACTTTGGACATAAAAACTCACTGTTGTTGCTTTAAATTACTAAATGTGGGGATAATTTGTTATGCATCAGTAGATAGCTATTGCACACGGTGTCACGGGGCAAAATTCTAAATTAACAGCCAGTCATTGTGTTGCTTGATAACACTGCCACCTAGTGAAGCTTGGAGGAAGCATGTCTGGATCCCGCGGAGTAGGGGGGCAGCAGGGGCTCCTCAAGCCTTCTTGAAGCGGCGTGCGTTGGCACACACCTGTGATCCCAGCACTCAGAGGCTGAGGCAAGAGGCTCACGAGGGAGCTGGCCTTGGCAACTTATCAACTGAGCAAGACACTATCTCAAAATAAAAGGATGAAGTAGGGCTGAGGAGGTAGCTCAGTGTCAGATTCAATCACACCACAAACAAAAGAAAAAGTGAAAAATAAGGAGGGGTACAGTGGGGAGGGAGGAACAGGACAGGACAGAACAGGATAGGAAAAAGGAAAGGACAAGAAAGGAAAGGGCAGGACCAAGAGGTCTTCTTGTTATCTTGCAAGAGATGACCCTTTGGCTTGGTCAGAAAAGAAGAGTTAGCTGGGGAAGGATGGAGGATGGGCAGGAATGTGGGGAGGCACCTCTACAGGGGGCAGGCCTTTCCTCAGGGTCACATCCTGGGAACGGATGGTGTGAGGAGTTACCTGGGTTTTCTTGAGCAGCAGGTATCTCTAACAACTGAGTCACACTGCAAAGCCCACTGCATCTGCCCAAAACAATTGCAGTAAAAATCAAGGCCTCATAAACCCATCTCAGGTGAGGCTCTGGGTTCTGACAGGGTATGGGGCTATGGCCCACAGACAGCAGTGAGACATTGTCTATGTCTACAAGGCCTTCCTTCAACTGTAGGGACAGAAAGCCAATAGTATGGGGAGGTCAGAGCCCTGGCTATGTGGTTAGCCAGCCCTGGGCATTCCCGAAACACCTGCCCACACAGAGGGAAGATGTGACAGAAAGACAAAGCTCAGCAGTGGCAGGGCTGAACACTGACACCACTTTGCTCTAAGGCCAGGATCTGACTTCCCTCAGAGGCCCTGTGGCTGCTGCTTATTGCCCAGCCCTGCTGCATTACCTGCCCTTCTCTGAGTATAGCTTCTCCCTGCTGTCCTGGCGTCTGTGCCTGGGCTCCTCTTTACATCTAACATGCCCATCCCACCTTTTAACTGAGTCCCTCCCATTCTCTAGGAAGCCCTTCAAGAATCCAAAGGATCCCACAGTCCCCTGTCATGGCACTGGAATGAGACAGTGCTCAGCCTTTTTGCCTGGCTGCCTCCCCAGTTCCCAGAGACCACAGCCTGTGGTCCCAGGACCCAGTCCAGAGCGGACTTTTGAAATGACCAGGAGGGATGTTTCTTTATCTTTGTCATTAAAGCTGAGAGGAGAGGGCAGGTCCTCAGTCTGATGTTTCCCCACGTGCCCACCTGTGCCTCCTGTAGACTTATAGAAAAGTGTCCCATGGGCAGTGATTGAATGAACTGTGTGCCTCTGTGACCCTCTGTCCTGGGCATGGGAGTCTTTGGTTGATATTTGAAAACTTGCATCAGTCAGGATGTCAGGCCTTGGTGTTGGACTGAGCTTCCTGGGATCCCAGGCTGGGGACCACAGGGTGTGAGGGTGGGCGAGCATGTGCGCCTGTCAGGCTCTCTGTGGTTTGGGCCTGTGGGTTATATCCGGGGGGGGTGTGTCTGTGCGAGTCCCGTCCCAGATGCGTCCACATGTGCATTTGTGACTGTGCGTGCCTCTGAGCGTTGCATGTCTGTGTGGGGATGCTCCCTCTGAGCTGAGAGCTGGGGCAGAGACAGATCCCATGTCTCCTTGGAGCCTTTCACCCGCTAGGCCCCAGGACAGCCAGCCTGGCCCAGCAGGACTTGCAGGGGCTTTTCTTGCAGGTCCCCAGTTGTGATGCAGATCACCCACAGCACCGCCCACCCTGCAGACCCCTGCCTGGGTGCTGCGCGTGTGGGTGTAGCCAGCACCTCCCTGGTCTCCTTGTTGCTCAGTAGGGAACGGATTAGAATTCCTGGGCAGCCTGCATCTGCAACCAACTGGAGGAAATAATTGTTGAGTGAGTTGAAAGAAAAAAAGATTGTAGCAGGGAGCTTCCCTCCAGCCATTCAGCCGTGTCATTAAATTAGGCTGATCTAAATCACAGAGTCTCATTAGCAGCCTCCAAGGCGGCCCCTGCGCAGCTCTCTGGAGTTCCTACTGCAGCAGAGTCCTCACCGGGTGCTCTTCCAGGGACAGCAGGCAGTGGCCTTGCACCCGAGGGCATACAGAGCTTGTGACAAACGACAGTGCTCCTGGGGGACCTGGTTTGAGGAGGAAGGCTGAGCAGGAAGGCACCCCAGCCTTGTGCTGCCCGGCCCAGCCACAACATTGACCAGTGCACACAGGTCATGCCAAAGGGCTGCCAGGGAAGGTGGAGGGTGGGCCGAGGCCCAGCAGCCCCATGGTTGCCCTAGAGTTGCTTTTAAGCTGGGCTCTGTTGGCACCGACCCACAAAAGGATGGAGGGAGGAGTGTGTAAGAGAGGCCTGTGCTGTGCACTCCAAACCTTTCAAGCCGGCTGTGAATCATTAATTAATTAATCCTCCCTTTCAGACATTTGTTGTTTCATTAATTCATTTATTTTTGCTCTCCTTTATTTATTTATTTTTTTGGCTGGGAGAGCAGGGTGGTGGTACTAAGGCCTGAACCAGGCCTTGATGCGTGACAGGCAAAATGTCCCCCCCACTGAACGGCACCTTTCTTTTTAAATTTTTTATTTTGAGTCAGGGTCTTGCTGAGTTGTTGCTCAGGCCACCATCAAACATGCAATCCTCCTGCCTGCGCTGCCGCTGGAGCAGCTAGGACTATGGGTATGCACGGCCGCACTCAGCTCCCTTTGTTCACATATTTCTTAGATTTCTCACTCTCTCATTCAGTCTATGGTTTTATCATTCATTCATCAGCTCCTCCCTGCCATCCTCCCTCCCACCTTCCTCCCTCGCTTCCATCCTGTTCTGTGCTTGGGAGGAATTGCTTGGTAGACAGTCATCTCGGCGGCTGCCCAGGGCAAGGAGAACCCAGGCTGTGGCCCCCCAACTTGCTCCTCTTCGTCTGTCCTTGTTCTTATGATCCCTTCTTGGGGCCCCGTCTCCTCTCTACTCCCCTGCCTGGGTCCATGTGAGCTGATGGTGGGCTCACGGGGAGGGCTTTGTCGGGGACACTCAGGGGGAAAGGTGGCGAGCTGACCTGATAAATGAACTAGCAGGGATGTGTGGCCTGGCTCCCCCTTCCCCTTTGATCAAAAGCCTCTGAACCCCTGATGACATCCCATGGCGTATTCCTCTATTAATCAGAAAAGCCTTGACAGATGTAAGCAATTTGTCTTTGGAGAGGACCGGAGGGGGGAGAGGCGAAGGAGTGCAGCTCAGCCTGTCAGGGTGGAGAAGATGCTGAGGGTACATCTTGAACTGGGGGCTGAATACATGCATACTAAGAAGGCTGGAGCACTGTGGAGCCAGGCGGATCAGAGAGGGAAGCGTTTTCATTTCAAAGCATACTTCTTGATTGAACAGCCCCCCCCTTCCCACCAAACCACGGATGCTGGAATGAGGCTCGGATACAGGGGTTAATCCCACCCAGACCTCTTCAGGGCTCAGATGCAGGAGGCAACAGGGCCCTGTAGTCAGGGTCTAGGTGTGGCGTTCATTCCCAGTGCTCTGACAGCGCTGCCTGGACACTTTCATTCTCCCCTGCTGATCACAGCGGTGCTCAGTTCATAAACCAGAGAACACCTACTGTACGTGCCAGGCCACGGGGCAGGAGCTGGACACCTGGATCCAGAAGACAGGAAATAATGTCAGTTCTCTAAAATCCCCATCTAGACTACTAGACAGATACATAGTGTATGGGACAGTCGTTGTTGTGGGTTAGGCATGCGAGGCAGCATCTAAGGTACCATATAGACACAGAGTGACACTTCCTGAAGGGGACATTTTCCCAAGAGAGGGGACATAAGCTGGGTCTTGGAGAAGAAAGAAGTATGTGTACGTGAGAGGATTTCTCCTTCTCTGTCCTTTTTGGAGTCTTTTCCACTGCTTGGTCTCTCCCACCATTCCCCTTCCACCTTACTAAGTCTTGGGGTCAGGAACAGTGTCTGACTAATGCTTCGTCACCAGTGCCCGGTGCCTCCACACAGAGTAGCATCCAGTATCCTATGGTGACTGAAATGGAGTAATAGGCTGTGGGTAGAACGTGCGCAGGAGACTGAGGCCCACCATGGTCCCACAGCTCCATGGAGCGTGCAGAAACCTGTAGCCCATGCTGTCTGTACTGTGGGGCAGGCCAGAACTGAACTGCATTGGTCAGGGTCCATGCACCTCTCTGGCCCCATACAAATAGCTAGCTGTAACTGAAGAGTGTGATAGTCTTATTCTCCTTATGGCTTTGAGGGGAAAAGTAAAAAGGAGTGCTCCATTAATCTGCTTAGATGCTTCAAATGGAGACTTTAAAACTTGCTCTTGCAAATTTCAGAGACTAGATCCATGGCCAATGTTTTGATCATTTACCTCCTTCCCCTTCCAATAAACACCTAACACACTTTGCCAAGCTTTCTGTGGTCAGAATTTACAGATCCATGACTCACCCAAGTGAGCCAGGGAACATGAAAAGATGTCGCTGGAGAGAAAAATGCAGGCAAGGATGGGAGAGGTCACCACCTCCACCAAGCAGGACAGACTCCCACAGTTTTTCCTAATAAACAAGTTTCCAGGGCCCTTTGAATTCTTCTGGAGAGGAGAGGATAATCAGCACTCACATTTCGGGGAGGAACATCCCGGACAGTGACCATGTGGTCCGGATCTTCAGAAAGCAGAGTTAAAAGCTCAGGCAGGAAACAGAACTGGGAGGCAGCTGGCACTGAAATTTTGGTCGCTGCCGATCATCGCTGAGTACCTGCTGCTTACCAGGACAGTGCTAGGCCCATTTCACCAGGCGGTGGGGGGCAGCTTGCCCTATCTAATGTCACATGGCCAGGATGTAGGGAACCGTGGTCGAGGCTGGGGTGTTGGCCGTACAGCTTCTGTTCTTCCAGATGCCACTGCAATCTGGGGCAGTACTGGGTCTTTCAACAGAACTCTGACCTGTGGCCTGGGCCTGAGCTTCCGACAGTGCAGACCAGTGCTTGAACCCCAGAGGTTCCCGGATGCTGAGAGTCAACGATGTGTGAGGGATTCAGCAGGATCCACCGCAGGCTCAGTGTTTTCCTCTTAGAGTGTTCTCTGTACTGCACAAGAAAGCTTTAGACAGCCGTGACTGTGCCCGTGCAAAGCCTATTTTCTGAGTGACCTGGGTTCTGTCAGCTCCCTGACCCATGGGACCAATTCAGTGTCACCCTCCTTCCACAGCTCTCCATGGCTCCTCTGGCCTTGCTTTATTCCCTAGTCTGAGAGCCTGATAACAGCATTTTACATACATTTTCTGGACCAGTGTTGTTCAAAGGTGAGTTCTATAGTCTTCAGGTTTTTCAGATGAGACCCTGGGAGGTTCGGCAACTTGCTAGCGGTCACACAGTGAGGAAACAGCAGAGCGGTGAGCAGGCCTGGTGTTTCCAGCCCCGATGCTTCTTTCTCCTCAGGCCACACCACATCGGTTAGCTCCTCTTTCTCCTGTCTGGAGACCACCCCCCCCCCGTTCTTCTCGCACATCCTCACTGCCCAGCCATGAGGGGTCCAGCTGGCACTGCACCACCTACACCTGTGTGTCAGCTCTTCTTGTATGCAGGCAACTTAGGGTGTGGCTTTTGCGGGATCAGGCTGTGCGCGAGTGAGCCCAAGGTCATATGCATGGGTGTGAAAGCATGCGTGAATATGATTGTACACATGTGCACATGTGTAGGGGTGATTGTGATGGAGAAGTGGGGGCAAAAGCAGGGTGGTAAGTTGGGGGGACTTAGAGTGAAGAGGAATGGAGGAGAGGAGGGGCTGAGTGCTCCTAGCGCTCCCGACTGTCCCCGTAGGGACAAGAGAAGTTATGGCACTAGAGTCCGCATAACACTCCAAAGAAGCTGGACACTCTAGGATGCGTGAGACCTCACCAAAGAGACCGTAGTCCTCTGTAATGTGCCTGGTAAGGCCTCAAGGACCCCCGGCACAAGCCTGTATGGGCCTACAGGAAGCAAGGCAAGTTTCTTAGGAAAGCAGGACCTGCCTTAACAGATGAGGTTACAGGGCAGAGTAATAACTGCCATTAACTGAGAGCGCTTGCTGTGAGCTAAGTGCCTTAATGGCAAGCAAGTGTATAATCCTTTCAGACCTTTATAATGGACAGACAATGGTCCTTACATTATGAATGAAGAGACTGGCCCAGTGCGGTTAGTAGCAGACTGGTGCATATGGAAGTGTGGATCAAGACAAGACATTCTGTATCCCAGTGGCTAGAGATGACAGGAATCTGGATGGGATGCTATCTATAAGGGCCCTCAGCATATATTTCCACTTGAGCAACCTGACTTTGTTTCTGTTTTTTTGGTGGAACCAGGGATTGAACTCAGGCCCTTGTGCTTGCCGGGGAAGTGGTTATTTGACTGAGTTATCTCCCTGGGCTGACTTTGTTTTCTGAAATCCCACCTGAGGGAGGGCAAAGCCACAAGGTTAGTGCTCCAGGGGATAAGAAAGCAGTAGAGCTGGGAGAAGTGCCTACAGGATCCCAGTAGGCTGCACAGGGGAGAAAACTCTGTTTTGCGGTGGGAAAGGCCTCCGATTGTGAGGGAGAAGCCAGGAGGAAGCAGGGAAGCAGTTGTGTTGTCTGGCTTCTCCACCACAAAGCCCAGGAGAGGATGCAGATGAGTTGGAAGGCATTTACAGTTCAGGGTGGACGCTTCAGCCACTCCATGGAGGTCAGCTGGTCTTTCTGGTGCAGCACCACAGCCGACGTGGTGCTGCTGTGTGAAAGGCAGCATCAGCCATGGTTGCATGGGGAGCCTGGACAGGCGGGTGTTCTCCCTTCTCTACGAGAGCTGCAGTTGTTATGAGCTCCTACTGGGAGATGGAGGAGGTGGAGGTCCAGCTATGCGTGGCTGCGGGGGTGATGGCAGAGTCACCCCAGAACAGGGAGGCTACCAGAAGTCAGGTGGTACGTGCAGTGGGTGTGCAGCCTCGCTGGGGACAGGATGGGCCAAGGTGACACAGTACTGGAGCCCAGAGAGAAATGATAGTGCAACTGTTTCTATTTTTTGTTTGTTTTTGTTTTAAACCCAGGAATCAAACTCAAGACTTCATGCTTGCCAGGTGGATGCCATACTGCTGAGTTGTATTCCTGGCGCCTACTGTCTGTTTCTTATCCTCAGCATGCCAGTATCTTAGTCTCCATGGCTTTCACAACTCCAGATGTCCCATTCTTGTACAACTGTGTTAAAAATCAGGGTCATGTGCCTATCTTTACTGGGAGGGAAATTTCTCTCAGAAGTTTAACTGGGGTTGATTCATGGGTGTCCTTCCGGAACCAACCTCTGGTTCCAGCTTTCCTAAAATCAAGGCATCAATAATCATATGATCAGGGTGCATTAGGCAGGAGAAAGAGTACGATGACCTATGTCAAGAGAGCAGCAGTGTCTGCTGATGATGCAAAGGAGAAGGCAAGAATGGGAACCAGGGATGGAAGCTACTTCTGCCAAAAATGAAGAGAACGTTTGAAGTGGTTTTTGCTGGGCCGCAGTGTAGACGTTGGTCGTGGCAGTGGTAATAGCCAGGTGAGTGTGGCGGCAGAGGTACCATGGCAGTAGTCATGATGGTGGTAGAAGCTACAAGTTGTAGAGCACTTGTTGTATCCCACATTTAATCCTCACTAAAGTCTCCATTGAATCTTCCCAATAATCCTATTATTTCCTTTAAAAAAGAGAACTGAGGTTTGTGCCGATGGTGGCAGATGGTGGGATGGAGGGCATAGACTGGCTACTGAGGTGAGCTGCTGGGACCACTCGTGCTGCTGTGCATAGAGTCTTTCTTCCTTCTTCTACTATGTGTTGAACAAATATTCAACAAGTCTCCTCTATTAGGCTTGTCAGACATCCTGGCATTCTAGGATCTAGTGAAGAACAGGATGGGCGGGTCCCCGCTCTCATAGTAATCCATTTCTTATGGCTTGGATCTAGAATGTCCCTCCCCAAAAGCCTTGTGTGTTCAGATGTGGGACTTGAGAAAGGTGACTTGACCATAGGTTTCATCTGCCTCTGAGCTCCATGGTGGAGTGTGCTATCAGGAGGCTGGGCCTGGTTTGAGTCGGGTCCCTTGGGGCATGCCCTGGATGGTTACATCTGCCTCTCCAGTTCCTCCCTTGTCTTTCTCCCTAGATCACATGATATGGATTTTAGGACAGCCCCATGACATGAGCACATTTTCCTTCACAGTCCTCCCTTCCTCCGCTATCCTATTTCTGCCTTGGAGCCAGTCCACCATGGAATGAAATTTTGAGCCAAAAGAAACCTCTTAAATTGTGGTTGTTGGGTACTGCGTCCTTACAATGGGAGGGAACTAACACAATTAACCAGTACATGACAAAGCTGTGAGGAAGGGCTATGAGGCACATTGCGACGAGGTGCCATCAGGAGTACCTGGAGATATGGCTTCTTTTATACTGAATCATCTGGGCAGGACTTTCTGCACAGGGAGGACTGGGCCAAAGCTTCAGGGGAGAGATGGGTGGCCTTGTGAAGATCCAGGGAGCAACACCAGGGAACATACATGGGGTAACATAGCACCCTGATCGGAGCCTGACAAGGACTAGAGATATTGGTCAGGACTTTGGAGTTTTGTTTCAAGTAGTACGAAATACTGTGGGGCATCTCCAGCAGATGCATGACTGATGCTTTTGGAAATGTTTCCTTATGCACAGAATGGGCCCTCTCCGTGGAGCACACTGACACACCTTGTTCCCTGGACATCTGTCCTGTTTCATGGGAGGAAGAGTTCTTGGAGGTGACATCTAAGCTCATCTCCTTTCACACCTATCTGACTCAGCAGGGGAGTTGCCATCGCAACTAATAAATATTTAAAGTTCCTAGCTTTACCTGCAGGGATCAGAGAACAATGGTTCTGGTTGGCAAATGGCACCTTAAAGGCATCTGTTTGTCAGGAGTGCCCGCCCGGGGTCCACCTTTTCACATGGCAAAGCCGACTTAGAAGATGTCTTTCTTGCCTTGGGCATGTTTCTCCAGATTGGCTCAGGGTTCCCTTCCATCCAGTCCCCACATGGGCAGGGGTGTGGCCCTGGGTCTCACTAGGGAAAAGCTGTCAGATGAGCTCAGCATCCAGTGGGTTTGTTCTTCCCAAGAGACCTGATAGGTAGCAGACGTGCGCGCTGGGGGTGACCTGGTGAACAACCACCCCTATGCCCCTGCCTGCCAGCCAAGGGGCTCCCCCACCCCTTCAAGGTGCTCTGCAGAGCTCAGCTCTGAACACATGAAACATGAGGCCGTCCTTATAATCAGAACTGACTTATGGGAAAATTAAACACAGAAGGACACTCCAGCCCCCGAGCCTCCTCCTCTACCTTGCTGGAGGCACAGTCTTTCTCTGAGAGCTGAAGACAGACCTCGCTGTCAGCCAGAGAACTATGACCCCAGGGTGGCAGTTGCATCTAGATGACATGTTTGTATCAACTGGAACAGGGCAGGGGGGAGAACTAATAACAAAAGGAGCACAAAAGGATGCAATCTTTGTTTGTCTGGAACGTTCCATCTATTCTCTAAGCCCTCCTGGCTGGATGTCGTTTATTTTTCATTAAGTACAGAGTTGAAATCTCATTAAGTTTTTCCAGGTGAATCAGTTACAAATTATCTAACTCCTGGAAGGAATGCAGGGGTCTACTGAAGGCAGTTTCTGAGGCAGGACCCCACCCCCACCCCAGTTTAGGGCCTCAGCAGGAGTCGGCACACAAGGTCACCCTGGAAAAGGTTTCAGGAGGTGGAATCCAGCAGAAGTGAAACTAGGTTCAATCCAGCTGCCACCTGTTTGGATTTTAGGACAGGCCAAGAGCTCTGCTTCTCAGGTGGCATTGAACTTGTACCCTGGGGCAGCAGAATGATACAGAGCTGGGGATCTTCCTTTTATACCCTAATTTGTCCAGAAAGCTCTTTGAAGCCTGTTGTGGGTTCTCTTTCCACTTATAAGAGACCCTTTGTCATTGGAATTAAAGCATATGCTTGAGAAGGCTGTCAAAATGGATCACAGAGATGGTCCCGAGCTACCTCTGGGCACCTCCCTGTCCTGATGAAGGCAGAAGAAGCAGCAGCAGCAGCGCACTACTTCTGGATGCTGGAGCAGAAGGCCTGCTAGCCCCGGGCCAGTTGACCGTATATGAGCTATGGACCTACAAGGCCCCTATGGATCCAGTGGTGAACGTGTCTGTGACAGGGTCAGGGATGCCTCATTCTAAAACCAGGTCATAGCAGCTTAAACTGGGCCAAGGAGTCAGAGCTGGTGCTGTGACTAAGAGGAGTGAGGAGATGCTGTCCCCTGCAGCACTGGTGTAGGAAGCAGGAAACCCAGATGCTTACATCCATAAGGTACTGGAGCCCTAAGGGAGACCCAAAGGTAAATTC
>PVKA01051880.1:0-11988 GCA_004027165.1 Ctenomys sociabilis | reverse complement strand
GGCTTCACCATGTAATCTTCTTGCCTTAGCTTCTGAGAGTACTAACATTATGGGTAGGTGCCACCTTACTTAGTTGAAGGATGTTGACTCTTTGATATGATTCAGTTTTTCGTTTTTTTTTTTTTTTTGCAGAACTGGGGATTGAACTCAGACCCTTGTGCTTGTCAGGGAAGCACTCATTCCACTGAGCCATCTCCCCGACCCCTAACGCAGTATTTTTTTCTTTTTGTTAGCTTACCTACTTTTTTGAAATTGGATCTTAACTGTGTTGCCCACATTGGTCTTGAGCTCTTGAGTTCAAGTGATTCTCCTGCTCACCCTTTCAAGTAGCTAGGAATATAGGCCTGCACCAGTGTACCTGGCTGTTAACTAATTTTTGAAACATTTGTGGAAGATGCAGGTAGGAAGTCCAGATTCTGTATAGATGGTAGTGGAGAGATAAATCCTGAGACCGACCGATTTATCCTTTAAGTTTTTGCCACCTCATGGAAGCTGTCTTACTTAAGACATGCATGAGAAGAATTCATTCTGTGTCACAAATGAAGGACCAACGAAGGACCTGGCTAAGTGTAAGCATATAATTTGCCATCAAAGTATTTATGATCCTGTAGACAGCTGGAAGGTTCTGGCAACAGCTGTGCTGAGAAACACGGGTACTCAGTTGCCTGCCAAGGGGTCTATTGCTTTAGCCCAGCCTCATGCCCCAGCTTTGGAGAGAGGCCACTTTTGCACATGCCTTGGAAGGGTAGAAGGAGGCACTGGCAAAAATAAATTTTCTCTGCATTTAGCAGTGGGCTCAGGGCCATGAAGAAGGAAATTAGAGGGAAAGAATTAGCCGTAGCCCACCATGTGTCCCAAATGGCAAAAGTAGACAGGTGTTAGCTCTCCTCTACATGGAGATCTGCTTTTCAGCTGTGTTGTTGAGGTTTGGTCATGTTCCAGTTCCACTTAGGTTTTGCCTAAGCTCCTTCTTCCCTTCCTAACCAATTTGAACAGAATGTCCTACAGTAGCAGATAGGAAAATTGTATCAGGTGCAGTGTAGAAAGTCTTAGTCAGGTGAAGCCTGGTGCCCCTAAAGCTTAGAGCTTTCAATGCACATGTCTGTTGGGAAGTGTAGTGGAATTTAGAGTCAGAAGTGGCCTGTGAAGAAACCCAGGAACCTAGATAGCTCTCTGCCACCCACAGTGCCCCTCAGATTTCCTCATTAACTTGAAGTGGCTGTGCTTGATCACTCTGAAGAGAATACCCATCCTGGTTTCATTTCACTTCTGGAATAGTCCTTGGATTTTTCCTTTCCTCTGTCCAGTTGCCATGTCATTCCAGGCCTGCTTTCCTGTCATGCTTCCTGGCCCGTACCTGGCTTTTAGATTCTTCCTGTCTAATCCCTCTAATATGCTGAGGCCTGACTTACTGTCATGCTAAGGAGGGCTTTGATCACTTTATTCCTCTTACTCATTTAAATATCTCTCCTTTTTCTATGTCTTGGCTCTTGATCCATTCTGTGGCCTTGGGCTGGTTTTTCCTGTTTTTATCATTGTGCCATTTAGCACTAGGGAGTCTGGTACTGAGGTGCTCTGATAATTATGCTTATCTTAAAAGGAGGTTAGAAGATTCTTGAAGACAGAGTGGTGGCTTTTTTCTCTTGAATTTCCTGCTTTGCATAGTTAATCTTGTGGAAACACTGGGGATCAGGCATAAGCTCTCACATAGCAGAGTGCTGATGTTGGGGGAAAATGTTTAAAAAGTGAAAAATTACCTTGGCAAGACAAAGAGAGAGCCACAAAATTATAACTTGTTTTTGGACTTTTTTTTTTTCAGCTTCACATGTATCAGATAATTTTACTTTGGAGTTTCTTATCTTTGAAAGGAGAAAGAATTAAGTGAATTATCTGTCAGTTCCTACCCAATCTGAAAGAGCTAATTTTCCTTCATTCTTTGCTTTATTTTTTTCTGAAATTAAGATTGTTGAGCTGTTTTTGGATATTGAGTTAGAGATTTTTCATTTTGTTGTAATTTTTTCCCTGACGCATTTATAGTTTTCTTTGGGTCTGTGCTGCTAAAGGAAATTTGGATTTGCATTTTGGCTACTTCTTAAAAGAGTAGACAAATGCCATGCTGTTCTGCTTTTTTGACTTGAGCTCATTATTTGTACAAGTAAAGCTTTCAGTTAGGTACATAATTATAATGTAATTCTTGCTCCTCTTCTATAGACACAATGCGGCGAGTGGTACGACAGAGCAAGTTTCGGCATGTATTTGGACAAGCAGTGAAAAATGACCAGTGCTATGATGACATCCGGGTTTCTCGTGTGACCTGGGATAGTTCATTTTGTGCTGTCAATCCCAGATTTGTTGCCATAATCATAGAAGCGAGTGGAGGTGGAGCCTTCCTTGTACTTCCTTTGCACAAGGTGAGTTAATTGGAGCTCCTGTTCTGTGTGATACCCTCTGGGAATCTCCATATTTTTTGACTAATAAGTTGACAGATTTCTATAAATTGTATGTTTATAGAGATTATTAGACTGAAAAATTGAACTTAAATTCCCATATGCTCTCCTAACCACATCAGCTTTTCTTTAGCAGGATCTCGAAAGACAATGGTGACCTCTGTCATGGGTCTGTCCTTTGTGGATTTAAAAACAACTTAAAAAATATATTAACTTTGTCTTTTTGAGACAAGGTCTCAGTATACAGTGCAAGCTGACCTTGAGCTCACTTTGTAGCCCAAATTGGTCTTATACTCGTAACAATCCACTCACCTCAGCCTCTTGAGTGTTCTGTTAGTATATTTTTTGACTTGAGCTCATTATTTGTACAAGTAAAGCTTTCAGTTAGGTACATAATTATAATGTAATTTTTGCTCCTCTTCTATAGACACGATGCGATTATATTTTTGCAATAATAATAATTATATTCATTCGGGAGTTGGTATATATACATGTTGCATTTTAATCAGTTTTACTTCCCCTTCCCATCCTTACCTTCAAAAAAGATTAGGATGATATATGAACATAGATAGGTGTAGGAGTTACATGATTTGGTTTGTAATTATCCACTCATAAAAGGTTTTTTGTTTTGGTACCAGGGATTGAACTCAGGACCTTGCACTTGCCAGGCAGGTACTTAAGCCAATGAGTTATCTTCCTGGCCCCCAAAAGGTTTTTTGGGGGCCAGGGAGATTATTCAGTGGAATAAGCACTTCCCTGGCAAGTTCAAGGGCCTAAGTTCAATCCCCGGTTCTGCCAAAAACAAAAGGTGTTCTTTTGGTTTTTTTTTAGGATTGTTTTTTAAACTGTTTACATTTTTAAGTGAGTAGACACTTGTAAGATAATTTTTTATGAAAGCAGGAGGCCTAAGACTTTGTTTTTGAATAGTAAATGTATGAGACGCTCAAGAAAATATTCCAAAAACTATGCAGATTCCAATTCTAGACAATAGTAAGTTTTAGCATAGCATTTAAACAGTGATAACAAGGGATAGAATAAAAAGGACCTTGACTGAGAGCGATTCTGTGTGTACCTCAACTTCAGAAGACTTCCACACCCTCCTGTCTCCTTGCTTTACCTTCTCAGAGAGCCTGCTCCAAGTTCAGAGTAAGTACACGTGCTGACTGTTCATGCACAGTGCAGAGCAAAATCTGTATTTTATAATCAAATCTCAAAATAGTGAAAACGAATTTTTTAAAAAAGGTATGTCTGCAAAAAAAAAAAAAAGAGAAAGACCCTGGCACGCACAAGGGCCTGAGTTCAATCCCTGGTTCTGCAAAAAATAAAAAAGGTATGAAAGGGGCTGGGGAGATAGCTCAGTACAATAAGTGCTTCCCTGGCAAGCGCAAGAGTCTGAGTTCAAGCCCCAGTTCTGCCAAAAAAAAAAGGTATGAGAGTCTAGAACAGTGATAGGGAACGTATGGCATAGGTGCTGCAGCCAGCTGTTCGTTGTTATTGAAAGGTCTGAAAGGTTTGTCATTACTGATTTAGAAATAATTGTTTTCTGGTTATCTCAGGAAGAAAATAAGTTTATGATCCCTGAGCTCTGATGATGAGGAATGAGTGCTAGTAACGATACAGATACTAATGACATTACAGCTGTTTCCACTCTGCTAAAAACAGTGGGGGAAGCAGACCCAAATGCATATTAGGGATGCATTTCATTGTAATGGGCTTTGAGATTCTGCAAGTGGCCACATGAAGTGGATTTTCTGTCAAAATAGTGTTGTCCATTATATTTTGATGTCCCCCTACCCCCCAGAAAACTTCAGTTCCCTTGTAATTTTCTGTCAGAGCTGCTCTTGCAGATCTTATTTTAATATCTCGAGTTTTACTTTAGGGTTAGGGTTAATATGATACTACACCATAGAAACCTCTTTCGCTATGTAGACAGATGCATGCTTTTTTGTCTTGAGAAAAGGTCTCATTGTATAGTTCAAGCTGTCCTTTAACTAAATATGTGACCCAGGCTGGCCACAAATTTGTGGCAATCCTGCTTCAGCTCCCAAGTGCTGGGATTACAGGCATGTGCACCACACCCGGTTGAAGTGGATGCCTTTGGGAAACAAATTTGATTCATGTTTCTAAATGTACTTTCTTATTGGTAAAGGAAAATATTTTCATGAAATTGAAAATTTCTTCAGTGATACTAAAAATGCTGAACAGTGAAAAGAATTAAACATTTCTAATTTTATTTCTATGCAGAAAATTTCTGTTGAATGGCAAACAATGTGCTATCCTAGGTATACTTAATCTGAGCTGGGGTGGGAGTTTGAACCAAATGTCAGTTGGATTTAGGCTTTATAGTTTTTTAATTTATTCCTTCATTAATAACAAGCAGCATTTAGAAATTTGACTTTGTGTGTTTTAGAATAGCCTGCTAAGAAGACTGCCACAGTTTGTTCGCTGAGGTCAGGTGCTAGAGCATTATGATCTGTTTTGGAGTTAAGAGGTTTTATTTTCCCTTTTATAAACTGAGGGATAATTTAAGACATTCTTTTCTTCAAAGAAATGGAACACACCAATTAAGAAGCCCAAAATAAACCTTGAATGGCTGATTTTCTACTGAGTTCAGACAGTTCCCTTCAACTTCTACATCCACAAAAGGTTCTATGAATCCATCTTTTAGTTTAACAAACCATGGGAAATTTGAGCTTTATGGAACCATTTAAGGGAGAACTGTATGCAGTTCCTAAACGGACTCTTATGACTTGGTTTTCACCTTCATTAAATGGCTTACATTTCATAAGTGTTAGTTTCAGTATTATTTTGTTCTTTAACTTGCCTTAGAGAAATTAGACTAGAATAAGTCATTTGAAAAATTATTGTTTGTAAGCTAGGCATGATGACACACACCTGTAGTCCCAGCAATTGAAGAACTTGAGACAGGAAGGAAACAGACTGGAGATGAGCCCTGGGTTATCAAAATAAAAAGTAAAAAGAACCCAAGGGTATGTCTGAGGTGTAGAGTCCCTGGGTTCAATCTCCAGTGCTGGGGGTGGGGGTAGGGAATTAACATTTTTTGGATTTAATTATTGGCCTTTGGGGGAGTCTTGAGGGTCTTTCTTTCCTTTGCTGTCATACTGTGTGGCATTGCTTTTAAATAAGTGTTTTGGAGGAGGGTACATTGGTGTAAACTACTATGCTTGCCATTGCTTAGGGCTATTATATTCTATATATATTTTTTTACATTCTATAATTTGATGGGCCTACATGTACTCTGTGTGATTTTTGTGTACTGAAGCTTGTATGTAATCCTGGTGTCATTATGGCATAGGGAAAAGAACATGGGTCTGGAATTAAATTGGAGCTGTGAAATTCAGTCCTGTTTCAGGCACTACTTGTAATAAAGCATGGAGGTACCTCTCTCTCTCTCTCTTTTTTTTTGTTGCAGAAACGGATTGAACTCAGGCCCTTGTGCTTGCCAGGGAAGGACTTATTCCACTGAGCCCTCTCCCCTGCCTCAATTTTGCATTTTTTACAGGTGATACTTGCGTGTTTCTACAAGTGTGTGCTCTTTGACCATCAGGTGTGATGAATTCCGTCGATCACCTATAAGCTGAGTGCCTGATGTGTGCTAGCGTCTTCCCTCAGGAGCACTTGCCTCTAGTTTTTGTTGTGCTCATTTTCCTAATCTACCTAAGAGTACATCAGCCAAATGGTTGGTGCTTAGGTATTTGTGTTCTCTTTGTAACTGCAGGTAGCTTTGCAGGAGAAATAAGATGGGGTTCCCAACTGCATGGTGAATCCATAAATCCTAGTGTAGGTCTCTCAGCCCTGGCAAATAGATTCTGCAGGGCATAGTAGCTGTTACAGTTTGTGTATAGTTGTCCCCCCACAGCTTCCTGGAGTCTTGGGGGCTTCTGGAGTTTGTGATTGATTATTTTGGGTGTGGATTTGCACCTGCCCTGGGGCAGATAATTTGCATTTCAATATAAGAAGGGAAGAGAAGCAAGCTGATTGAGCCGCTGTTATTTCTTTTGCTTGTGCTCTTTGCCACAACTGTGAAAGGTTATATTCTGCTATGTGCTGCTCTGCCTTGGACCCAGCTGAATATGGACAGAATAAACCTTTCCTGCCTTCAGTTTGGATGTTGGGTATTTGTCCCACCAATGAGAGAAGAGTAACTAAAACAGTAGCACATGCCTAAAATCCCTACGCTCAGGAGGCTGAGGCAGGAGGATCACTGTGAGTTTGAGATCAGCCTGGCCTACATAGTGAAACCTCATGCCAAAAAGCCAAAAAAGAAAAAAAAAAAAAAAAAAGAACTGTACAACTTCAGTCTCTTGGCAACTATGAAATAGTTTTATAACAAGGTAGCACTTTTATTTAAAAGCAAATTAAAAATCTTCAAAAGTAATGTGAAGTTATATTTGAAATCAAGATAGCAAGACCTTTTGTGATATGTTGGTAGTCTAGGATTATGCTAAGAATGAACATTGAGAACATGGTATAGTTTTAATAACTACATGAGAAGCTTCTGCTAATGCTTCCCCTGTTGTTTGTGGTTATAGGCAGACAGATGGTTTAGGTGATGGTTTGGGGGCTTTGTGCACAATAATGTTGAATATATACATATTTATCTTAAGATGGGTCATGACCCTTTCATGGTCATTTAAAAACATAGCTTTCTCGAGTTTTTTTTTTTTTTTTTTTTTTTTTCTGAACCGGGGATTAAATTCAGGCCCTTGCACTTGCTAGGGAAGTGGTTATTCTACTGAGCCATCTCCCTGGCCCTTTATGACTTTCTCTTGAAAGCTAGTTAGTTTCAGTAGTAAATAGGGCTTAGTACTGTAATCTCATAAAGTTTGTGGTTAGATTCTGGAAGAGTATAAAATAAATTAGGGTATACCAGGTTTTAAAATCTAGACTAGGGCCAAATACATTAATGTATGTTCACATATAAGTATCTACACATATACAGCAAGAAGGGTACTTATGAATGAGGATATATTTTAAGTGTATGGTTTGTGAAGTTTTGTTAGGAAAGTTTTATTAGAGAAAGTGGGATTGTAAAGGTTCATTGCTATGGGAGTATGAGAAGTAATGAACCCTAACATGGGGTGATTTAGATTAACACATGTGATTCCAGATCTCTTTTATAATGTTTCATTCAAGCTGTGGCATGTCACTTTGGCATGACTTTTCCAGGTGTGGCTTGGTGCCTTTTTATATTCTTTAGTCTTTCAGAGGATGAATAATAAATAGCAGTCTTACTGAGTACTAGTTTGCTTTGTGGTTTTGGCTATGTGGCACATTTTTTCTTCTTTTGCTACAACTGAGCAGGCTGCCTGTCTTTTTTCTTTTTTTAATTTATTTTTTATTTTATTGAAGTACAAATATCAATGAGACAGTTTTAAGACACCTTAACAAGAGAGATTCGATAAATTAATACATTGCAAACTGTTTTCATAATGTTTTGGTATCACAAGGTGCATACATGATGTTATACTTACAGACATTATTATAGCAGATGTCTCTTATAAGTAAATTAAGAGTATAGCTGTTTACTTATCTTACTTTTTATACCTGAATTATATCACAGATTCAATAATTAATACTTCCTACCTTGTTACTTTCCTAGTGGTTGTCCATAGTACTAGAAGCCGACATAATATCCTGTCCAACCACCATTAGTGTAAATCTTGCCTCTCATAGAATTATGTAGAAGCGTGGCATATCTATCCCTTCTGTACTGTCCATACACACACAGCATGATTCTTCCTTTCTATACCCTTTTTGTCTAGACCTGTCAAAGATGGGCACTCCATTGTCATTCAACCAATTTACTGCCTGTCTTAAGAGCATAAAGGTTTGTACTCCCTATGTAGTCTGTAATATTGACACAAACAAACTTTTTCTTTGTGGAGGACACATATTTGTCATGTGTGACTGGAGCATTCACTCCTTGTTGTAAACCAAACAGCAGTGCTTCTGGTTAGGTACGCACGCACACTTAACTCTTCCTATAATCACAAAACTGCTTTCATGAGTGTGGGGGTATTCGTTGGAATTACTGTATGTTTTTGATCTCTTGTTCACTGTGCTGGATGACACCAATCTTTCCTGACTACTGTTCCCTCCCTCCCTTGAAGTCATGTTGAAGAATTTGTTGAAGTGATGATGGCTTATTTCATCTTTATGTACTGCTGTAGGAAGGATCTCTGGTTTGGGCTGTGATGGGATGGCTGTGGCTAGGTCTATTAACCTTTGTGTCTCTACTGCTTTCTCTCTTTCTGTTCTGTGGTTTGTGCAGTACCTCTTTATCCATAGTTGTTTTTCCCACTTTGTGAACTGAGTGTAGGAATATTTAGGATTTTGGCCCATTGTCTGTGAAGTCTCTTTCTAACTTATTTTTCTTCTGAAGCATTTTGTAAAAGAATTCAGTCCTACAGAAAAAAAAAAAAATGCTGAGTTCAATCCCTGGCATTGAAAAAAAAGGAAGAAAATTATTTAAATAGTACCTTCTTGATGTGTGGGAGAGAAATTAATTGATATATATAGTTGATGCCTTAGATGTCAGGATTTAAATCTCTTCTAAGACCTGAGTTGACAAGGGCTACTTTATGGTGTTCTGTTTATTGAGGAAGAATTTTTACTCATTTCAGTCAGTATTCTGACTGTTAAGTATCCAGCTCAAATATTACATGGTAGTTTGCTGGGACAGAGGAAGTCATCCTTTGGGTTCCCTTAGTTGTTTCTTTATGAGAACCACAGGTTGTATCATTATATTGTATTATAATTATTTTCTTATCCCCTTAAAAGTTGGGGGTAGTGGTTAGAAATATATGCTCCTGAGGTTTTTTTTTTTTTTAATTACATTTATTGGTACATTTTAGGTTTACATAACGATCACATTCATCATAGGGAATTTGTACCTATACATGACACAGTTTGATTCTTTCTTCCCCATTCCTTTACCTTTCTTTGAATCCCACTTTACCTTCCCCTCCTTGCTCTTGATTTCTTGACTCACTTGGATGGAGGATGCAAATTGGATGGCCATTTGCATGGTGGCTTTTCCCCAGATAATGCCTTCCAATACTGTGGTCGGCAGCTTCCACAGTGGCTTCCAGTGAGTCTTATCTCCTAGTATTCACGCCTTTGTGTGGTTTCTGCAACATTAGAGCTGAACTGTGTAACCACAGAAAGTGGTGGAATTGATGGAGTGAACTGGGGATTGAACTCAGGCCCTTGCACTTGCCAGGGAAGCGCTTATTCTACTGAGCCATCTCCCGGCCCCGGTGGAGTGTATTTTTTGAGACTAGGTTATAAAACCTTTCTCTTTGTCCTTTTTGGAGCTACCATATTGTGTGGACATAACACCTGCTCTTGATCTTGCCAGTGGGGAGTTTTGTGTTATTCATAAGGTGCAGTGACAGCAGTGAGAGGGATGAATCCCACCTGAGCTTGGGAAATTAAGCCATCGCAATGAAGATTCTGTTTGAATTAGGTTTCTCCTATGTATGGGAGCTAGAGGTGAAATGGAGAGGAGCTTAGTTTACTGAACTGAAAAGTCAGGAGAGGTGCTTGTGGGTCCAGAAGGACAAAAGAGTGGTGTAGCCAATTTGCTTTTTGCAACTTTGGGATCTTGAAGTTTAAGTTGAGTTTTCTGGTATTGGACCAGAAAAACTGTGATGTTTGATGGAATGGAATCAAATAATTTATGCATGGTGTGAACTAATATTGTGAGTCACAAAGAGATGAATGGAGGGCCAGCCAAATAGGTCAGCAGATTGGGCACAGGGGTCATGGGTTTGATCCCCAGGCCTATTGTGCAGGCCCCACCCCTGGGGCTTGCTGAAAGAGCAATTGAGACTAGAAACCCTGAACACCCTGTAGATTCTTCCCTAAATACAACAACAAAAGAGATGAAGGATAGCTTTTTAGTAGAACTTACATATTTCTTGGCTATTTCTTTCATTCTTTTTGTATTAAGGGCCTCACTATACAGATAGGACTTGTAGTGATCCTGTTTTTCAGCCTCCCAAGTGCTAGGATTACAGGTTTCTGCCATCATTCCCTGTCTCAATTGCTGTCTCAGCACACTCCAGGCTGGGGATTGAACCCCTGGCCCCCACATATGCCTGAGCAGGCACCTTAATCCGCTGAGCTATCTGGACAGCCCTTCTGTTTTTTTTTTTTTTTTTCCTTTTTCTTTCATGTCTAGTGTGAGTTTACAAAATGGTATTTTTCTTGATAGTGAAGAGAAGAGCCAACATAAGCATTTAGGATCATTTTTATAATGAGTTTTTTTTTTTTTTAATGTACCAGAAATTGAATTTATGACCTCACACTTGCCAGGCAGGCACTGTGCTGCTAAGCTAAATCCCCAGCCCTATACCAAGATATCAACAGGGCACCTTACCACTCTGTCATTTTCAGGAAGAGGCAATGGCTTTTGTCACAGTCCTACAGTGAAACTCCAAAATGAGATCAGATTGTATTTGGAGGGTATCTTTCTTCTATAGTCTGTTTTTGTACTTGGCAGGTGTCTCAATTACTTTTCTCTCATTGCTGGGACAAATACCTGACACTCAAAATTAGGAAAGATTTATTTAGCTCACAGTTACTGGAGGATTAGTCCATACTCAGCTGGCTCCAAGGTGGAGTGGCACATGGCAGAGGACAACCTTTCCTGGGGTGGCTAAGAGCAGAGAGCAAAAGGAATGGCAGCTTATTAGGGTCTCTCCCCTCTTACATTGTAATGCAAATTACTTGCCCCAGAGCAAGTGCAGCATCCACATCCACAATAAATTCACAAACTCCAGAAGCTGTGCCTTGACCACTTGAGGCTTTAGGGTGGACACATACACATAAACTGTAACAGTAGGTTTGCTGTTCTTCTGTTCTGCAGTTGTAGAATCTAAAGCTCCTATAGAGTGATTGTCTTAGACAATAGGGTCTTTTGAACTTAGAACTTGGATCTCTGAGTCTGTTTTTACATGAATTTTTTTTTAACTTTTTCTTAGTGTATGTAAAGGATTTTTCTTTTTAGTGTGATAATTATGGCACAACCGGGGGTGATGGTGCATAGCTGTGATACCAATGCTTGGGAGGCAGAGGCAGGAGGATTACCATATAAAGCCAACTTGGTGATGTGGTTTCTCATTGACCCTTCAGGCCCTTGAGGGAATGGGCCTCAATGAATGTGTCAGGGGAGTCTTGGCAGTGAATTAGTGATTGTCAGGTTGTGATAGAAAGGAAGTGGGGACAAGAGCTGGTGGACAGTGGGCAGTGGCTAAGCATGGTGGAAGGACTGGAGCAGGGGAGGTAGGAAGAGTTCTGGGGCCATCTGGCTGCACTAACTTTGGTAGCTGTCGTTATGCATCTAGAATGGGAAAAGGGAGAGAGCCAAGCTTGGCTCAGGTTCTTTGGGGCTTGACAATAGGGTGGGAAAGACTACCCTTGTCTCTCTGACGATATTGGCACATGTGGCAGGTGCTTTCCTGTCTCCCACAACTTTTGCTGTGAGAATAAACTGTAGATGAATCTGTGCACT
>PVKA01051879.1:0-11988 GCA_004027165.1 Ctenomys sociabilis | reverse complement strand
CACCACCATCACTACCACCACCACTACCACCACCACCCCGCCCAAAAAAAGCCCAACGCTGTGGTATGCAGGAGGAACAAAGCAGGAGTCAACACCCTACTTGACCTGAAGATACACCAAGGTACGCCATAATCCACAGGGCGTTACAGGCTAAAAACTTGCAGCCCTGCAGAACAGAACGGAGTGCCCAGCGTCAGCCCCCTCAGCCCCAGCACGCTGACTTGGGACTCAGGTGCCACAAGAACTCCTGCTAAGCAAGGGGTAGGCTTTCCCACCGAGGCTGCTGGGAAATGGATGTGCACAGGTCCAAGAACGAAACTAGGCCACGTCTCGGTAGGCACAGAGGTCAGCTCCAAATGAAGGAGCAGGCCAAGAGCTAAGTCCACGACAGAAAGCTAAGAGCATTTGGAAATCTGCGACAGGGGCCAGCGGGATGCTGGGTGCCAAATATCAGCTGTAGCGCATGGAGGGGGCTGGGGAAAGCAGGCAGGGGTATACATGACGCTCCTGTCCTATGTGCAGCTGGAGCCCTGCAGGAGCGAGGGAGACAGAGAGGAGCAGGCAGGGGAGCAACCCTGGAGCCTGCACCCAACGCGGATGGACACTGGCGTAAGAGCCCCAGAGGCCCAGGTGCGGTGGTTCAGCGGTCAGGGCAGCCTCATCCCCCCACCCCCAGGCCTGGGCTCCAGCCCGCCAAGCAAAACGAAGCTATGAAGATGGGCTGAGAGAACATCACTTTGTCTCTAAAAAGCTAAAATAAGATCGAGAACTGAGCTCTCATTAGAAGTGAAGGAAGGAAGCCAGACGCGCTGGTGACAGCTCCCAAGAGCTGCAGTAAAATCTGCGCCAGCTCGGGTTCCCTGTCAGTGCAGACACCTCGCTCATCAGTCAGGGCTTGTAGAAGAGACACCACGTGTGAGAAATTGTTCCTGACAGAGGCGGGGCCGTCAGAGGGCAGAGGGCCGTGGCACAGGCAAGCCCCCCAGTGACCATAAGCAGGCACCGCTCCCGCAATGGCCATGGCACCAGAACAAGCCGCCACGGGGACCTGTTCAGAGCAGGGATCAGGCAGGAGGCGGGGAGGGCAGAGTCAGCCAGCAGCCCGGAGCCTGGCGAAGCCTTGAGCTGTGTGGCTCTGTCCTGTGGCAAGGAGCCCAGGAGGCCGAAAGCCTCAGCGCAGCCAACACAAACTAAGAACGCACAGCCAGTAAGTTGGGACAGCGAAAGACCTTGCGTGTCTGAGAGAAGGCGAGAAGAGAGCGGAAAGGCAGAAGACCGGGGGGTGGGGGGTGGGGGTGGGGGGGGACATGGGATGTCGGCGCCTGCGCACTCTGTGGGACACAGGCCCAGCCGCGGGCTCAAGCAAGGGTTGCGAATCTCGAAGTGGGCACAAAGTCAGAGCTGACCGGGAGCTGCGTGAGCAGCACTCCTTCCATCTCATAATAAAAACAGATCAAGGGGGCGGAAATGGGAAAAGGTAGGACACACACCCGAGCCAGGGGAAAGCTCATGCTGGCATCAGACAGCCCAGGCTTGGGTGGGCAAGGCCAGCGCCCAAGGAGCCACACTGAGGAGGCATGCTGGCCGCATCGGGCACAGTGACAGAGAATGTGTGGGAGACAGGTGGGCAGCAAGCCGCCTCGGGAGGCAGGCCCTGACCCGCCCGTCCCAGCTGCTGGTTCCTGGCTGCGCGCATGTGCCGGGCGAGCGCAGATTCTGCTCAGCACTCTGACAGGGCTGACCTAATTGACAAGTGACGCAGACCACTGCGCCCGGCATGACAGCGCCAGGCCTTTCTGCAGTGCCCGGGACCTGCACCCACCCAGCCAGCGTTGCCCTGAAAGGCAGGGCCTGCGGGCCGGCCGTACGTGGTCGGTGCTCACAGTGGGGACAGGCTGGACACCAACGCAAGTACAGCCAGCGACCCCGGCTGCGGGAGCGGAGGCCGCGTGTGCTAAGCCACGGAAGCAGGCACACAGGAGGACAAGCAAGGCTGCGCTGGCTGACGCCACCGGGGTGCAGCCAGCCAGAGCTTGGAGGGGGATTTATAGGCCAGAGCGCGTCTATTTAAAATGAAGAAAGGCCAGAAGTCAGTGACCTAACTTCATATGGAGAACCTGGAAAAGGCCAAGCCCGGTGAGAGCCCAGGAGGAGGAGATAAAGAGAGGACGGGAATCGACAGAAAGAGAAGACAGGTGGCAGAGAGGCGCCACGAAGTCGAAGTTTGGTTCTTTAAAAACATTGATAAACTGGCCATAACAGCTGTGGCCAGAACATTGGGTGAACATTTAAATTTAGAAGTATCTGCTATAGTAACAGACATCGCTGAGAGCCCCTCCATGCCCCCGGCTTGGGCACATCCAGGGAGCAGGCCACTCCTGCAAGGTGCTCCGAGTCCCTTCCTGAGTGGCTGTGGCCGCCTCGGGGTCTCCAGCGGACTCAAAACATCCACCTTCCAAGGTCATTTTGCTTTGGGCAAAACAAGTCACACAGGCTGGGGAGATAGCTCAGCAAACTAAGTGCCGGCCTGGCAAGCTCAAGGGCCCAGGTTCCATCCCCGGGACCGCATGCATGGGCCCCACCTTGGGCCCACCAAGCTGGCTGCCGGAACCTGGCATGGTGGCACATGCCTGTAATCCCAGCACTGGAAAGGCTGACACAGGAGGGTTGCTATGAGTCTGAGCTGCGTAGTGAGACCCAGCCCCATAGCCGAAGAGGAAGGTGGCTGAGGGTACAATGTCAGGTTCTTGCACCTGCCTTCCTGCTGGGAGTTGTGGCACAGAAGCAGGCACTGTGCTTCTTATCTCACTTCATAGGGACACTCATGAGACAGGACTCTAGACAGGCTTAGAGAGTGGAGAGTGTGGGGCAAGGTGGCTCATGCCTGTGAGCACAGCACATGAGAGGCTGAGGCAGGAGGATTCCCCCAAGTTCAAGGCCAGCCCTGGCTATGCAGTGAGACCCTGTCTCAAAAAAGGAAAGAAAAGAAAAGGAAAGAAAAGAAAGTGGCAGGAAGACTAGAGTCGGTGTGTTGGAGCCAAGGCAGGGGTTCTGCGGGGAGAGTATGCAATATGTCTTTTACTATAATGATTTTTTTAAAAAATTTAATATTCACCATATATTTTGATCACATGTCCTTTGTCTGACCAAAGTGATCAAGGAGGGGGGAGAAAAAACAAATAGAATTAGGAATAAAAAGGCATTAACAAAATAATGAGGATATTACAAATAATTTAAAGTTAATAAAGTTGATCATTTAGATTAAATGAGCAAATCCCCTCTCCCAGCAAGAAACACAATCCACCAAAAGTGACAGATAGTATTGAGTCAGAGAGCTTCATATTTATTAAATAAACTGCATGGAAGTGCTTTGCACTGAGGAGACTCCAGCCCCGGGGTACCCGCCCGTGTCCCCACAGCGAGAAGCACGAACACACACCTCGGTGCCTCTCGGGGGGCAGGAGGCAGCTGCCCACGCGGCCTTGCAGTGAGCTCGTGTGGCTCGGCAGACCTGTGTGAAGGGCAGGCCAGCTTCTTCGGGAACATGCACGGGGATACGCTGGCAAACTGAATCCCCGACACAAAAATACTGCCACACTGAGGCTGTGAAGAGGTTTTCAGGAAGGTGGAATCAATCCACAGGACGCAGACTCTGAAGGCACTGCGTGAGGGTTTGGTAAGCCCAACCACACGCGGATGCAAAGACTCCTAGATGGAGGAGATGTAGTCGACTCACCTTGAAACAACACGGACCAACTGCAAACACTCAGTAGGTGGAAGGGGAGCAGGAAGGGGGTAAGGCTGTTTCCTATGCACATTTATTTTTGTTCAATTTTCTGTAAAAGTTAGTCCGAGCCAGGGGTGCAGCCACACGCCTATAATCCCACCACTCTGGGAGGAGGGCAGGAGGATCACAAGACCCAGGATTCAATCCTGAGTACAACACACACGAAAGACATTTAGCACATACATTTAGGCCAGAAAAATGAATAGCAAAGAAAATCAAGTTGCCAGTATGTGCTGCGACAATCACGTAGGGCCAGTGGTGGGCTCCGGCCACAGTGCCTCGGATTCCGGCGTAAATTCAACAGGTTCTTAAACCCTCTGTTCACCAGAGCAGCAAAGGAGCTAGCACCTGGGACAGGACAACGAGAGACGGACAAGACCTCGCTGGGGCCCACCGAGCAGTCTTGGAAAGACTGACGAAGTCCGGAGTAGGTTTACAGAGCAGACGCCTAGATGTGGACCACTTTCCTGCCAGCCCTGAAAGTAATCTATAATGAGAATTAATTCTCACCAAAATGTAAAGCATTTCCATGGATAAGGTTACAGCTATTTGACGAAGAACAAAGCCAGGGGACCTGCTGGGCCGGACTCTACACCCATGCCCGCAACCCGGGGGGTGGGCTCCCCTCTGCGGTGAATCCAAGGCCAAGAAGAGGCCTACATGGGCCGGCACTGAGCATATCTGGGGGCCACCAAGACAGGTTCGCTGCACAGCAAGAGCGCGCCCTTCCCCCACATCACCCTTCAAAGTGCATCTGCAGCCGCACCTGCGGCTCTAGCGCTTGGAAGGCTGAGGCAGGAGGATCACCAAGAGTTCAGGGCCAGTGGGACTACATGGTGAGTTCAAGGCAGCCTGAAATGCAGAGCGAGACCCTGTCCAAAGGGGAAGAAATGCATTTTCACCCTTACCCCACACCATAAAACCAATTTGAGATGAATGGCAGACCTAAACGTGAATGGCGAAAGAATTTTATTTTATATTTTTTATATTTTTTATTTTTTAATTTTATTTATTTTTTTATTTTATTTTATTTTTTTTTGTCTTTTTGAGACAGGGTCTCACCATGTAGTCCAGGCTGGCCTTAAGCTCACTTTGTAGCTCAGGCTGGTCTCGAACTCACAACAATCCTCCTGCCTCAGCCTCCCGAGTGCTGGGATTACAGGCATGCGCCACCACGCCTGGCTGGCCAAAGAATTTTAGAGAAAACCATACATATACATGACCATGACCTAGGAATAGGCAAATATTTCTTGAGCAGACAATGGAAAAATGAAACAAATCAAATCACACTACAATTCCCTCTCATCAAGAGACAACATTGAAAGAACGAAGGACAGCGGAGCCTGGCATCCTGAGGACAGCTACCCCGCGGGGAGATGGGCCAGAGATTAAACGGACATTTCAGAAAAGAAGTCCAAATGGCACACAATCGCACAAAAAATATCCAACGCCATGAGAGGCAGAGACAAATCGAAACCAGTGTTAGGTATCATGGTGCGCACCAGAATGACAGCGGAAAATGGAAAATGCCACACGTTGACAGAGCTGTCAGGAGGCTGGGACACTCAGACACTGCAGGTCGGCAAGTAAACTTTGGGGCCATGTCTGTCAAAACCTACTCACATGTCATACAACACTTAGACTCTGAGGTACAGACCCACAGAAACTGGTAAATATTTTTATAGAAGGCAAGAGCAAGAATAACCCTTAGTCCCACTCATGATAACTCAAACTGGAGGTTAAGGCAGCTGACCAGAGCAGCAGGCCAAGGCTGTGGACCGTCAAGCGGCGACTGCAGGGTCACTGAGGTGACCCGCCAGGGAGTGAGTCAGAGCCGCCCGGCTCGTGCCCCTCCCATTCCTGCTCAGCCCAGGCTGTCCCTTTTACCTGGCTTTCCAAGGGTGGGAAGGATACATTGTACCAGTGTCCTCCATCACCCAGGCCACACTGAGGTCTCTCCGGCCAGCTGCTGTCAGCCTCCAGCTCCCTCTATGGAGAAGCAGGAGGTTACTCTGTTGTGGCAGAGACGGGGAGGGATCTGGACCCAGGACCAACATCGGGGCCTCCCATGCCTAGAAGCTGTGGTGAATGCAGCTGGCCTCCCGAGACTCCCTGGTCTGGGCCCTTCCAGGTTTTGCAGAGATGAGGCAGCTGCCAATCAGAAGCAGGATCTCCCAGCGCTCTGCAGAAATTCTGCATGACAGCTGCCCCTGCCCTGGACACCCCACATCCCCTCCTGCCACGTCTGCCTCTTGTGCAGCAAGCTAGAATTCAAGCAGAGTAGTCAAACTGAAAGTCACAGGCCTTGATCTAGACCAGTCAGCAGGCCTAGATTTGGACCAAGGGCAGACCTACACCAGCCCTGTAAGCAGAACTCCTCTCACGGGTCAGAGAAGCAGACCCTGGTGCACTGAAGCACAGCCTCACACCCAGACCTGTAATTATGCCCGCGATTTATTTCACAGGTTGTGTGGGCTCCAAAGGCCTCGTAAATCTACTCTGAGGAAGGGGCATAGAGCAGTTGTTTTTTTTGAAAAAAGAGCTATAAACCACTATGGAAATCAGTATTGACATTCCTCAAAAAACTGAAAATAGATCTACTCTGCTATAAAAATAAGAATAAATTTGAGCCATTTGTAGGAAAATGGGTGCAACTTGAAGCCATGACGTTAAATGAAATAAATCAGATGCACAGCTTAAATACCATATACAAGAGACCCAAAGCACAAATAAATTAACGAGGGTCAGCCAAATAGCTCAACAGATTAAAGCGCCTGCAAGCAGGCGCAGGGGCCGGGGGATCAATTCCCAGGCCTGCCCTGCGGGCCCCACCCCCGGGCGTGCTGAGATGGCAACTGAGACTGGACGTGGTGGTGCGTGCCTGTAATCCCAGCTCTTGGGAGGCTGCAAACAGGTGGATCACTACAAGTCTAGTCTAGTAGTGAGACCCTGGACACCCTACAGGCCCTTCCCTAAAATACAGAAAAATTAATTAATTAACAAGCAAAATAAAAGATGGATGAAAAGAAACAATGATAGACCTTCTGCCAGTGGAAGGGGAGCAACAGATAGGGGAAGGACGTAAAAAGAATTAACTTCTGTCGCGAGTGGGCTCCAAACACCCATGGTGACAGTTGTCACTGTGTATTACAAACACGGGCTGAGAGTTTTTAAAAATTTTAATTTAAAAACAGCTATAGACACTAGAGGCTGTTAGCTATGGGGAGCGTGAGGGACCAGCAGCCAACAGAGGCCAGCAGTGGGAAGGAGCTGGCAGTGAGCGGTACTTAAACAGTGGGGCGGTGTCCGGCACTTAAACAGAGGCACCTGGACCCAAAGCCACACACCAGGACTGAGGCTGGTGGTGCCCAGGCCCCCAGCAGAGCGGCACTTTTCTGCTTGTGACGTCCATCTGAGTGGGCACAAGAGCCCCCACTGACTGGCGATGTCCACAGCAGGCTGCAGGAACCATCCTGACTACCTGCTCTCTGGAGGGAGGGCGTGAGAGTGGCTGTGCAGGCCAGGTGCCCCGCCCATGCTGCCCCAGAATAGGTGCTAGACATCTGACGGAGCCAAGCAGTTTGAGTCCACTGAAATGGGCAGGTGTGTCGGCCACAGCGAGCACAGGCCAGGCTGCAGGACCAGGCAAGCACAGCTACTGTCCGGGTCAGGTGACACTGTTGCCCCTGTCCCTCATGTGTCTGCATGTGATGCAATCCACATGTTCCTGTGTAGCCACTGCAGGCCTTTGCTGTCCTGAGGGAAGCCTGCTGCCCCAGCGTGTGCCCTCCCAGTCCCTCTGTGGGAGCCTAATTCTCAGGGGGCCTGTGCTGAAGGAGGGCTCTGGCACGTTAGCCCCAAGGCGCACCCCCTCCAGCACTGGTGGCCCCATGGGCTGCTGGGTACAGACCACACCTTGCTGTGCCTGTGCAAGGCTCTTCCAAGGGCACCACTCTGTGCTCCTTGCAGCGTGGACAGGCGCTGTGCCTGTGCTAAGGGTCTGTCAACAGAGGCTCCCGGAAGCTCCTAGGAAGCTGGCCATGTTCCCACTCCAACCCGAGCCGACGACTGGTGTCCTTGTGGGGTCCCTGTGCATTTGAGAGGGGTGGTGTGCAGGGCTGCGCCACACCAAGTCCTTCCTGGGCCACTTTTCAGTGACCTCCTTGGGAATTATTAGCACGAGTGGGTGCTGAGTTCCATTTGTGCTCATGAGCTTCTGCAAGATAAAACTGTACCTATTTTATCCCTGTACTTTCGTAGGTAACTGGACATTTTAAAAACAACTACAGTTTTGGTTAACTTTCCTGTTTACGCGGGCCTCTGAAGTGTGACAGTCCGGGTTTCTATAGGAAGCTTAGATTTAAAGAAAAAATGCTTTCCATTTATGTCGCCCCAAATGCTTTCTAAGTGACACTGATTAGTTGGCCAGCGCCTTTCTTCTGCTTGGAGTTCTGCCAGCCTTTGTGCGTGGTGACAATGAGTCAATGGCGTCCCTGTTTATCAGCACCCAGCCACAAGCAGGTCAGGCATGGCGCTTTCAGCCTCTGGGACAACTGTCTTAGCCCTGGTGCTAATTGATCACTTTGTCATTTTATTGTAAGGGGTTGTAACGATTAGCTCCCCATGGATGTAAGCTGGGGCCACAGGCAGTCTGTTCCAAGTGTGTCAATCATTAATGCAAGGGGACCTTTTATACTAAGAGCACCTGGCAGCCACAAAGATTAGAGAGAATAAATTGAAGAAAAGCAATAAGTCCTCAAAACCAAACTAATCTGCTGTTGGGATTGACTGGGGAAAGTTTTGAGGAAATGCACATTTTTCCCAGGTCCTACTGCTGACTTCCTGGGTCAGGCCTGTAGAGCTGGAGCCTGAGCTCTGTTTTAAAACTGCTTCCAAGAGGAAGGAGGCCTGGTTAGACGCACTGCAAGGGAACAGAGGTGCAGGGCGTCTGCGGAGCAGCACAGTGCGGTGAACAGAGGGTTCTGCTCTCTGAGGCAGTGCAGACCAAGAGCAAAGAAGCCAAGTCTGCAGACGCTCGCCGGGGAGCCCGGGGACACCTGCTTTTGGGTTAAGCGCTGACAGGACTTCATTATTGGGGGAAAGAGCCATGTTCTGCGTTTGGGTGGCACTTTGCTACTCACGGGGACTTTGGAATGTGAAGTTGTGACCTTCAGGAGTGAGCTCTGGAGCAGGTGGTCCCACTGTGCTTTTACTCAGAGACTTAAGTGAGAGGAACAGAGGGCTCTGGCCGGCTGGGCACGACTGCAGACGCGGACTTTCAGACTTCATCTCTTAAGATGATGGGAGAAACTGAAAGTGAACTTTAGAGTAAAAGTTTAGATGTTTAAAGTACAGTGTTGCACTTAAATGGAAATTGCTTTTTAAAAAAATACACAGAAAGCATTGAGTTGAATCGTCTCATTCCTGAATGGATTATGTGTGAGCAATGCTTTTACACACTCTGGTTTGAGTGTCATGTTATCATTCCCTGCCCACTGGACATGGTCTATTTCTTTTAAAAAGCCAAATTACACATGTACACAGCACAAAATATAATTCTTGCACCTATCCGAAAATAACGATGCAAATTTGACACCTGGAAGCAATGTTTGACAGGAATAGAAAATATCTGTATAAATTAGCAGACGGGGAGGTGTGGTCCTGTGGGCAGTGTGTCCAGGGCCCTCTTGCAGGGAGCAGGGCCTGGAGCCTCGGGTACCTGTTCGCGGCCAGAGCTCTTTACGAATCTAACTAAACCTCAGAAAAGCCACTCCTTACCCAGCCAATGCGCCTCTTAGAATTGTTCTATATATAGAACAACCCTATAAATGAATGCATGGTTTACATTACTCCAGAGCAGTATAGCATTTTAAGTTAAACTTTTCTTTAATTGATGACATCTTAGACTCTTTAGAACTAAAATATTCAACTTCTTCCCAAGCGAGGTATTTGTGCAGCTGACACACACACACTTAATATTTTTACTTCTGAGACACTTTTCCCTCCCCAAGAAAACTAGCTTTTCTCTCTATATTTAAAAGGTAGAAAATGATATTTTCAAAGGAAAAGAGAAATTGTTCTCCTTTAGCTTCTTTCTAAGGCAAGCAGCTGGCCCGCCCAGCCCCTGAGACCGGCCAGGGACAGCGCGGCGGCCGACTGCGCCGTTCTCCTCCATCCTAAGGCAAGCAGCTTGCGCCTCACACAGTTGCTCTCCCTTTGCTGGCGGTGAACGAGGTACCCTGGGAGTGCTTTTTTCAGTCTGGTTTGAAATCACCGTGCTCTCCAGCTACTCTGTCTTTGGTGCTGATGGGAGAGGCTGGGACCGTCAGCGACATCTCCGTCTGGAGCAGAGATGAGCGGCGGCTGCGTGAGCGGGCACCGCGAGGGTACGAGGCCCCCACAGCCATCCCTGTGGCCCGTGGCCTTGCTGCTTCCCTGCTCTGATTCACCGATAGATTGTAGTTTAGGGAAGAGTCTACAGGGTGTTCAGGGTCTCACTACTAGATCAGATTCATAGTGATCCACCTGTTTACAGCCTTCCAAGAGCTGGGATTACAGGCGCCCTAGTCTCAATCACAGGCTCAGTGCGCCCAGGAGCAGGGCCGTCGCTGCAGGCCAGGGGATTGAACCGCTGGCCCCTGCACGTGCTTGCAGGTGCTTTAATCCACTGAGCTATTTGGCCAGCCCAGAAAATGCTCTCTGTGTGGTTATAGACTTAGAACACCAATAGACAGTTATTTGAAAAGAAACTGAGTCAGTTCAGGTTTTGGAAAACATAATCCTGTCCAATAAATCCAAGTCTCTTCCTTGAACAAAGCTCAGCCTTCGGAGCTGGACGACACACACTGCACCCTCTCCTCAAGAGGAGCTGCTTGGGTTTTGATTTCCAGTGTTCTAGAGAGAAAGCAGGAGACTTTCATGCAGAAACGAACCTCAGATGCCCAAGTCACTGCACAATGGAGAGCTGCGTGCAACGTGTGGAAAACCTTAAATACATTTGAATTAAAAACACGGGAGGTAGGAATGAGCTCTGGCCCCTCCACATAGGAAGCTTGGGACCCCCGCCAGACCCATCAGCTGCACTTCAGCCTCAGATCTCCCAGCCTCCAGAGCTGGGGATGGGGTAGGGTGGTATTCAATCGCTATTCATAAATTACTCTGTCTGATTCATTTCATGTCATGGCCAAAATGGACTGAGACAAACTTTAACAGTGGTTTTCTTCTGGGTAGTTGACTGAAACTTGGGGTGGAGGTCAGGAATATTCTTATGTATTTGCACTTTATGATGACATAATCATGACTGCACAGATCACAATAATGGCCTGAGTGGTCAGTGTGGGGCTTCTGAGGGGACATTTCCTAGGAAATAAATTCATATGCACATAAATGTAACTTCAATATATTAAAAAAGTTAAAGTTGTGCCAAGGCATTATTTCGTCTTTAAACAGTAAAACTAGAAATTATCAACAAAAATCTAAATTACAAATCCTTGCCAACTAGCAATTAAAATGTAGTCCTATGAATATGTGGGGGGAGGGACATGGAAAGGAGATAATAAATTCTGGAACATCAGGAAAGCAACGGAGCTGCTAAGCGTGCACAGCTTCTATGGAACTCCTCGAAGGTGGAGGCACAGCTTCAAACGACTTCATTATCGAACAAGAAAAAAAGATCACAACTTTCAGGTCGGTGAGTTTTCTAGTGCGCTTCCAAGCAAGGCTCACGCAGCGCAGCCCATAGCAGAAGTTGTTAAATCAGAAGAAAGAACAAAGAACAGGTGCGTAAATTGAAAGCTAAAGTGTAAGAAAAGAGCTGAGTATGAGAAAAGCAGCACAGACAACCCGGTTAATTCAGTTACTGCGAAGAAATGGCCATTAAACAAAATTCTAAGTCTTACGAGAAAGAGAAAGTGGGCACTTGTTGGTCACATCCTAGCAAATCTAGTGACAGCAAATGAGCTGAACACTCAACCGAATCACCTGAGCAAACCTTTATCCACACACACACACACACACACACACACACAGACTTTTAAGCAGAAAAGGACCCCCTCCCCCAGAGGTTGGTGGTTCAGGTGCTGTTGCTCGTGAGCTATTGTGAACTTTTGGGGTGCGATTAGTTCCACGGTCATGTACTTAGTTTTGGAAGCCTGTGTATTTGGAAAACCAGCCACACAGTGTTACACAGGAAACCAAAACCT
>PVKA01051878.1:0-11990 GCA_004027165.1 Ctenomys sociabilis | reverse complement strand
GTGGACCACACGGGCCCCGACTGGCTGCGGAGGATGTCAAGACTGCTTGGTGGGTCCTAAAGCCCCTTCTGGTGAACCACATTCCATCCAGGGCAAAAGACACCATCTGAAGAGGGGGATGTAAGAGGGAGCATATAGAGACACCCTGCTGGGGGCAGAGCAATCAACTCCTGAGAACTGAGGTGGGCCTGGGGCCACCCAATGGGTGTCCAGGCTCCCCACTACTCTCTGAATGCCACATACAGATTCCCAGATGGTACCTGAGCAGCCCACACATGGTTCACTGTCTAAACTGGCTCCATGAAGTGGCTCCTCCCTGGGGGCCCAGAGCGGGTCCAGAAGCACTGAAGCTGCAGGTGAGGCTGCAGGCTTTGGGGTGGGCAATTCCACCAGAGTCACCGAGGGGTCTCTGGCCTCTGGGAGGCAAAGCCATAGGTCTGTGAAGCCAGAGAAGCAGCTTTCCCCTGGCAGGCTTCGTGAGGTGGGCTGGGATCCTGGGGCGGGCACAGCCAAAAAGGGAGCAGTCTACAGGCCACACCCCTGCCCCACACACTCCACCTCCCAGAGCTGCCACTAAGGGGACCCGCATGCTACAGGACTCTGAACCCTGGCAGAGGACCAGGCATAGAGCGGCTGGCTCATGGACAGAGTGCAGCTCCCCGGAAGAAAGGTCCTTTGTGACACTTTCTTCCTATGTCTTCTCTCCTAGTAATGTCAGGTAACTCACTGGACAAGCACCAGGGAGGCTTTGGACTCACAAATCCTCATGACGATACTACTGGGTGAGTACGGTGCAAATCTTTACCCAAGATGAGGAAACTGAGTCTGGAGCAGTTAAGGAACCTGCTTTTAGGTGCAGCCAGGGTCCAGTCCCAAGTAAGGTGTCCAGTTAAGGCTCTGTCTCTCTCTCCCCACCCCTGCCTATCTCCCTGTCTTTTCACTTTAAACAGGGTTTTGATAGTTCTGGCTGGCTTTGAACTCACCATGTATCCCAGGCTCACCATGAACTCACAGTGATCCTCCTGCCTCAGCCTCCAGAGTGCTGGGTTTCTAGGCCCGCACTACACCTGACTAAGCCACACTGAGGCAGCCTCTCGGGAAGCGTCAGCACTCACCAGGGAGCTAGCAAATCCATTGGCTCTTTTCCTTAGGAGCCATTGCAGCATGCCGCAAGAAGTTACCATGGGGTGCAAGCAGGCTCCCAAAGATGCCATGCTCGATGCCTCAATAGCTGCCTTCCAAGGGGGCCGTCCCAGCCCCTCCCTGGTGGCCCCACAGTCATCCTCAGTACTCTTGGGGACTGGTCAGGACTCACACAAATATCTAGATCCGCACATGCTCCTGTCCCTTATATAAATGGCAGAGTACTTGTGTATCATCTATGCATGTCCTCCTATAGACTTTGAATCTTCTCTAGTTTATTTATAAGACCCAACACGATCTAAATGCTACATTAACAATAACCATATTATATATAGAGAGAGAGGTTAGGAACCATGACAAGAAGCAGGTTTGAACAGGTCCAGGACAGATGAAAATAGCTTTCTCAGTATTTTCAATCTGTGATTGGTTGGCTCTGCAGGTGTGGAGGGCTGACTATATCGGGTTGTGATGTCCCACTTAGACAAGTGTGACCATGCTCATGACCGTCCAAGACCAGGACCACTCCACGCTTGTGTCCCCTCCTGACATGGGGAAATGGGCCCTCCCACAGCAAGGGAGATGTGGGGATGCAACATTCCTTTCTTGTGAGATTCTGTAACTTGGGAAGGGGTGGGGGACCAGAACGGAAGAGCGGGAAGAAAAGTTCTGATTTGGGAGTTTCCAGGGGCTCGCGGACCCCCGCCAGCTCATCAATGAGCTCTTTCAGGGCTCCCCTTCCCCAGCTGAGTTGCCATTTCCTGTGCAGCACACTGCGCCCATTGATGGGCGTCGGCAGGTCCAACCAGTGCACTCGGGGAGGACTCGGGGAGACTGGACAGGAACGGAGAGAGGAAGAGGGGCGAGGCAGGAGTGCAAGCAGTGGCCTTCAATCCCAGCTTCAGGGGACATTTGACCCATTCAGCTGGATTAGGAGAGGGCTCGTGGTACAGGAAGCCAGCTTTCCTTTGGCTTGTCTCAGAAGCTGAACAAGGACAATGAGACAGAGTCAGGTGTCAGGGCCAACCCGCAAGCCTTCCTCCCCAAGATACACTACCACCAAAGGCCGGTGGGCAAGGCGGAGGCCTGGCAGTGAGAATGGGGCTTGTCTGCTCTTTGAGGGCCTAAACCAGAATCTACTTACTGTAGATTCAACCAAAAGTGGGTCAAAACTGAACACATACTTAGTCTGTACTGCACATGCACAGCCTTTTTCCTTATTACTATTTCCTAAACAAGACAGTGTAACAGTCTTATACAGTATTTGGACTCTCGTGGGTGCTATAAGCTAATACCCTGAGGAAGAATCTAGACTATCTCAGCTTGCCCTTCTGTTATGGTTGTGTCCAGGTGTCCCCTCAAGGCCTCATGCAGTTTTGGGGTGTCTTCTAGAATTTGGGATTGATTCGTGACCCAAGGTGGGACTATGAGTATGGGTGCTGCTGGGATTATGGGACACCCTGAATGCAGGGCATTTGCTCTCTCTGTTCCTTTGCTGCTGCTGCTGCCTTTTTTGCCCTTACTGTTTTGCTGTTTTCTGCTACCACGAACTGCTGCCCCCTGCCGTGTGCCACTCTGCCTAAGAGCCAGCGAAGTGTGGCCTAAAACCTACACAGACTGTGAGCTAAATAAACCTTTCCTTCCTTGATTTTGGGTGTTGGGTATTTTGTCCCAGCAATGAACGAAAAGTAACTGAGACCCCTTCCTAGCAGCAGGACTGCTGCCCAGCTCACGGTAATTCTTCCTTCTCTAGAACAGCACGGGCCTCTCTCTCTCTCTCTCTCTCTCTCTCTCTCTCACACACACACACACACACACACACACACAGAGGCTCCCTAGTGGCTGTGTCTTTGCTACATGACCTTTTATCCCTGACCATTCTGATTGGCTCAGAGAAGTCACCAGGTCAAAGTCAGGCCAATTAAAGTCTTCCCTGAGATTTATCACTTTGTAACTGGGTGTCTTAGCTGTAGAGCCACAGATAGGAAATTCAAAAGCTGTGACGAGTGTTAGGTACCAGAAGCTGAGGACAATGCCAGAGGGAAGCAGAAGCGAGCCAGGGGGAGAGCTGATCCTTTTTCAGCTGTGCCTGAAGCCCACAGCCTCCCCGCCCTTCTCACAATCTGGTTGGCTGCACAGGGTTCCCTGTTGTATGTTTGCCCCAGCCAGCATGAGTGCAAAACTGTCAACTGTCACTGAAAGAAGCCTGTGTCAGTTAGCTGTATTAAGGGGTATACACGGTGATAAGTGCAGGGCCTCCACTGCCGCACCCCTGCAGGAACACATGGAATGGAGATGCAAGGCCCCATCCACATGTCCAAACTGGGTGGCAAGCGCCTTATTTGGTTAGACAGACACTGTGGTATGCCCAGCTTGTGCCTGCAGTTTTAGTCTTCTCTATGTTTGCTTTCTTTGCCTGCAATGATGTGGCGGCTTGTGTCTCATCTCGGATGTTTACAGACATGCCTGCTCAGGCACGCAGCACCAGCCTCGCTATGCCCCTCGGCGGAGGAGGGTGACAAAGCATGACTGTTGACACCATCCAGGGAAGCCAACGAGCTCCTCGCCTACATGTAGCGCCCAAGACAGAGCCAAGTCCAGCCCTGCATCAGGCCTCCCCTGGCTGTCCCTCCCCATCAGCCTAGATTCTGGCGCCGAGAGCTCCTAGGAGAGGGACTCAGGCCACCACCTGAGGTCCAGCCAACTCACCTGCAGATCAAAGAACTTGCTGTACCTCCGGTAGATGGTCTGGGAGGTGGAGTCGGACCAGGTCACATTGATGATGTAGACCTGTGGGAGAAGGTAAGGACAGGTGAGTGGGTGAGCAGGGCTGGGCCATAGGCCGGGCCAGGCGTCGCTTCTGCGGACTGCGGTGGCATGGCGCTAGGACTCCTCTCGCCTATTCCCAGGCCTCGTGCAGAGTTGGCGCGTGTGTGTGTTTAGACACACACAAGCATTCCATCAAACGCTGAGGGTGATTACCTCGGGGTAGTGGGATTAAAGCAAATGGTATTAATTTTCTTCTTTTTATGATATATTTGATACAAAGAACTTACAGTTGGAATTGTAGCTTTCTGAGCTTTTTTAGGTAGCTCATTTTCACAGGTTCTCACACTTGATAGTGTATGTGATGCTACAAGGGATCTTCCAAAGTTGTGGGTGCCCAGGCCCCACTGTGTGACACTGCTCGAGCAGGTCTGGTCTCCGGTGGGGTAGGGGTCTGGCATCAACAGTTTTAGCAAGCCAAGGTTGTCTTGCTGCAGTTCGGCCTCAGAACTCCCTCAGAACAGCACTTGGGGAGCAGCAGCATTTCAGAGATGTGTCCTTTATCTATTTCAGAGATACCTGTCCTCATATCTCTAACTGCACTCCACACCTGTCACACAGCAGACGCTCAGAAACGTTTTGCTGTGCTGTGCAAGCAAACTGGACCTCTAGGCTGGTAGCAGGCTGCGGGACGAACACTTTCCTCTCTAGGTCCCTCGCAGTATAGTGTTTGGGGACCAGAGTGTCACTTCAGCTCCCGAGGCTACTGCAGGCTACTCTGGAGGGGGCTGCCTAGCCCAGCAGGCCCCTGGGAGCAGAGAGCGCCCATGCTCTCATTCTGTGTCCACTGTATGTGTCCCTCCTTGGAGAGGCCATGGCTGGGGAGACAGGCCCCTCTGACAACCGTAGGACTATTCTACCTTCCCCCCACAGCCCAAGGTCCAGCATATGTCAAGGAGCAGTGGTGAGGCGCAGATCCCTAGCACCAGCTCCCATGCCTGGATGTCTATAAGAATTACTCAGAGTGTAAAAACGTGGATACCTGGCTTCTGCCTACTGATTCTGAGACCAGAGATCTGGGCGACTCTACCAGTGAGGACATCATAGCCACAGAAGCCAGGATCTGGGCCACAAGAGAGAAAAGCACATGCATGAAGAGCAGCAACCTTTGGTCCCTGGTATCAGACTGGCTGCCCCTGGGGGACAGGAGCCCAAGCTTTGCTGCCCTCACCCCAACTCTCCTCCCCCTTCCCTCCTTCTCTCTTCCCCTCCCAAGCTCAGAGTCAGGCTCAAGCCCTGCAGATTGTTTGCTCAGCAACCAGAATGGATTTTGCCACCCAGAAGTGGGGCATTTACAATAGGAAATTCCGATAGAGAACAACATTAAGTGAAAGGCCATCCCCACCCTCACAAGCCCAAAGCTGGCTGGGGAGACAGGCCCCTCTGACAACCGTAGGACTATTCTACCTTCCCCCCACAGCCCAAGGTCCAGCATATGTCAAGGAGCAGTGGTGAGGCGCAGATCCCTAGCACCAGCTCCCATGCCTGGATGTCTATAAGAATTACTCAGAGTGTAAAAACGTGGATACCTGGCTACAGTACTGACCTACTGTAATAATAGACAGGGATATGTTTTGCTTTACACCATATAGAAAGGCACATCTCATGCAATGAATCGTAAAGCCCTTTTGATAACTGCGTAGCTGAACGTCACTCGGTACCAGCACAGTGTGAGTACTTGTGCGCATTAGAGCACTTCATCCTCAGCCTGATTAAGGAGCCGTCTGCCGCACCCCATGCTACAGGAGGAAGGTCAGCTCGGAGAAGCAGAGCAACGTGCCTGTGGTCCCACAGCTATCGGAGTGGGGCAAGAGCGGAACCGATCTAGCTGAGCGCACTCCTGCTCTTGACTCTGCTGGTGGGCCGCTTCTGCGCATGGGACTGCCAGGTTTGTGGCGTGAGCATCTGGTAAGGGGCGTGGCCTGGTGTAAGTCGGAGGGTAAGGGGTGTAAGAGAAGAGCCAGCCGTGGGCCAGGCTTGTCCCTCTATTAGATGCCCACTCCCACCCCATCAGCAGTAGTCCACCCAGGAGCCCACCCGAGCCCTCCCTGCTCCACTACCTCTAAGGGCCTTTCAGTGTGATCACGGTGCCAAGTAAATTTTAGAGAGCCACAGGACTACCTCACTATATGAAAATTTAAAACTGGACATTTATTTGTTTTATTTATTTTTTTGTGGAACCAGGGATTGAACTCAGACCCTTGCACTTGCCAAGGAAGTCCTTATTCCACTGAGCCATCTCCCTGGCCCCAAAACTGGATATTTAAATTGAGCCACTCACTGCGGTCCAACAAACATCTTTTAAATGTAAAAGAAAGCCCCAGGTGGCCTAAAAAGTCTAGATGGCCCTTGCTCAGGGAGTGGCCTGGAGAAACAGAGTGGGGTACATAAAGGCAACTCCTAGACAGCAGACCAGGAAGAGGTGGAGCCTGGGGGCCAGACAGCAGGCCAGCCCAGAGGGCGCCCACTCACAGGGCCGGAACCCACCTATCTCACCTCTGACCTCCAGCTCCTCCACAGAGGGAATCATGTCTGCTTAGCACTCAACCTCAACCCACGCAACAGCACATGCTGTGGAGCACTGGCCAGAGGACAGGGATGGAGAGAGCTCTCCTCAAGACCCTTCCTGGGCACTTGCCAAGTGCTGCCCCTGAAGGCAAGGAAGGCCCAAGAGACCCAGCCCATCCAAGAGAAAGTGTTCCTGATGTCTCCAGGAGGAGCAGAGCCCAGAGGCAGGGCCTAACTGGGGCAGCACCTGCTGGAGACTGAACACAAACCTCTCAGGAGGAAAGAGGCCTCTTCCTTGGCACAGGAGGAGCCTAGGGCCCGGGGCACTGATAGGGCCAGGAAGGGGACTGCCTGGTGAGGAGCCAAGTCCTGAGCCAACCACAGCTGCACCCTTCTTACTGGCTGTGAGAGCTTGCCCTGCCTCTTGGACCCTCGGTCTCCTGTCTACACCACAGTCCCAGCCTTTAGGGTTGCCAGGTCTGATGCGTGTGTGCATGCAAGCATGTACTATGGTGACTGTACTGTGACCACCTCCGCCAATGGCAAAGCTGGGCAGGAACCAGACCTCCTGATGCCCAGCACTGTCCTGCATACAACTAAAACATGCCCTCTTGAAAACGTCTGTTGTCCTTTCCTCTTTAAAATGGTTGAAAGTCCTCAGGGAACTGTCTTTGCTTAACCCTTGACCTCAACCCACACCAGTGGCACATACTCAGGAAAACTGGCCAGAGGACAGGGGTGGCAGAAAGCTCCCCATATGACACTTTCAGGGCACAGCCATGGTACCCCAACAGGTCTTTTCTGGTTTTGCAAGGGTCCCTCCTGCTAAGCCTTGTACCCCCACATCCTACATATGCCCTCCTAGCATGAGTCAGGGTGGGGTGGGCAGAGGCTCCACTCTCCTGTTTCTTCCAAAGGTCTGGGTTGTGCTTCAGGCTCAGCCTGCTCTCCTGGACAGCCAGGGTTGAGGAAACACTCAGGACGCTCCCTGGAGACAAGCCCGGAGAGACAAGGACAGTCTCCAGACCCTGTTCTCTCACTTGGCAGGAAGCTAGTCTGCTCTCATCCAAGCCTGCAAAATCCTAGATTATCACTCCAGATGTGCAATGATTACACAAAATTCCAGCCTAGCCCGTTCCTAGCCCCACACCCCAACCCCAGAGATTCTCACATCTCTGTGCTGGCCCTGGTGGCACTGGAAACTTTAGAGATAAACTGCAGACAAAGAGCAGGTGTCAGAAAGGGGGGTGGGGCAGAGGTCACCCAAGTAAGCCAGCTCTGTTTAGGAGCCACTGAGATAACATTACCAGGCAGCTGGGTCTCAAGAAAAGTTTGACAATTAAACATCCTGCTTCCAAACAAGTTACTTGGGTTATGTTTCCCGGGTGGAGTTTCCCTTCTTTCTGGATTTTATAAAGGCAGGGATTCTATTTCCTTGTCTCTGGTCATTTCGGGCAGATGGTAGGCGGCTACGCAGCCTCGCTAGACACCAGCAACTGTGTCCCGATCCCCCAAGTCAGCTCAGGTGGGGGAGACCAGGTTGCCACATTCCCCACCCCCTCACCACTTGGGGAGCAAGCAACCCCCACGGCTCTTGCTCAGCACAGCACCTTGGCCCAAACAGCCGCCTGTGCTGAGGCCACAGCGGGCTGCTCCTTGCAACACGAGGCCTGGCCGTGCCATCTTCTCCATTAGCCATGCTCCTTTTCTTGGGTGCAAGCCAGACTCACAGCTGCACCCCAGAGCACTGAGGATGAAACCCCAGCTAGTGCAGCCTAGGGGACCACTGCACACGGACGGCCTGCCCATCCATAAGAGGCCTGAGCTAACTCAGCAAGCAGCAGTCGGTGGACACCTGCCGCTCTACTGTGGATGGAAAGCACAGCACTCTGTCAGGACTCAGGAGCTGTGCAGGGCACTGTCCGTCTCCATGGCGCTGTGGCTCCCAGGTCTTCTTCGAGGTGAGCCTGGCCCCTGGCCAGATGGAAACTCAACTACAATTTCCTTCACCTGTTGACACCACCATGGGGTTGGGACCAGCTGGCCAGGCCCAGCCTACTCTCCAGCCCCCACACTATGCACCCTGCCTTGGGGCTGCATCCAGGTAGGGAAGGGGCACCTTGTTCCCAGGAGCACTGTCACTGATTGCTAGGATCCTAGAGGTCACAACGTCTCTCCAAACCTCCCTCCATCGGTGGATGAAGAGGTACCTGATATTTTGGCTTAATGGCTGTCTTAGTTACTCCTCTCTTGTTGCTGGGACAAACACCCGACACCCAAAAGGAAGGAAGGAAAGGTTTATTTAGCTCACAGCTACTGGCGGTTTCAGTCCATTCTCAGCTGGCTCCAAGGGAGCCTGGCACATGGCAAAGAGCAACCTTTTGTGGTGGCAAAGAGCATGAGCACAGGGAGAGGTAGCGCCAGCTCAAGCTGCCAGCTTCTCTTCTCTCCTTACACTGTGATGCAAATCACCTTCCCCAGGGCTGGTGCAGCATCCACACCCACAGTACTCAGTCACAAACTCCAGAAGCCGCCCCAAGACTGTGTGAGAGGCTTTGGGGAGACACCTAGACACAAACCAAAACAATGGCTAAAGGCCGTGGGCCCAGAAGGAGCACAGTCTGGCAGCTACTGAAAAAGCGCTTACCTTCAGGGACAAGGTAAACGTTTACATCCTCGCTCCCTGGGGAAGAAGTTCACACCAAGTTTCTTCCCCTCTTCCCCGGAAAACTGAGTGCCAGCTTTCCCAAGGTGCCAGTCAGCTCTACCCTTCTGCTGTAAGGCCCCATGCATTAGTCTTTCTCATGGGAGCCAGGGAGAGGGGACAGAGGGTGGCAGGAAGTCCAAGCTTGGCCAGGGTGGTCTCTGAATTCAGACCACCCCATGGGGTGTAAAGGAGCCAGGGCTTCTGCTCCTGGTGCAAGTGGCTACACCCACCCGCAGGTGGGTGCTGTCCCCTCCCTGTGGAGGCCCTCACAGCCTCCTGGCACCACCTGGCTGCAACAAGCCAGAGCCCTCCGGAGTTCCGACAACTATCAGGCCATCAGCCTCAACTCCTGTGTGCATCCCTGGCTACTTCCTGCCAAGTGAGAGAACAGGGTCTGGAGTCTCTTAAGAAGCTAACACCTGTCTTCCTCTGCTCAGTGCTGGCTCTGAGTGACCCAGCATTGACACAGCACCCTGGCCTGCCAGTCTGCTGGGCACCCTGCAATAATGACTGATAAGGAAAACAGATGGAGTCTGCAGTGACAAAGAGGGGGGCACCCTTGGACACCGTTCTGGCCCCAAAGGTGAACCCCAGTGGCCCAGGGCATAGAATACATATATATCACCTGGTGCAAGGATCTTTGCAAACCTAAAATGGTGCCAGCAAAGTCTATAGCTCGTGGCCACTTGTCTCAAGGTTTTGAGCTCAGTGTGAGAACACTGAGCACCCTTGGGGTGAGGCCTTATTAAAATTCCAGCTCCTCCTCTGGCTGGAGATTTGCTTTTGGGGGGAGGGAGGGAGGTGGTGTCGCAGATTGGGGAACAGCCTGCACTTAGAAGCTGGAATTGGGGCAACCTACTCTCTAATGTACACTCACAGCTGGCTGCAGTGTGAGTGGCCAGGGCAGAGCCTTTGCTGGTCCTCAGCCCACTCGATTCCAGGCTCTCACTGGGCCTTGTACGCCTGGGCAGGCTCAGCAGATGCAGCAGAAGTGGTCCCTGGAGAGGTGGTGTGGTGCAGGGAGAAGACCCTGCTCAGAGCCATACGTAGCTCCAAACCCAGGGGCACGGCCACAGATGAGGTCAACTGCATCCACTTCTGGGGAGAGGAATGGGTTTACAGGGACAGTGGACAGAGGAACAGACAGTCTGCAAGCTGCTGCCCCCGCGTAACATCACTGAAGTAAGCAGAGTGGCAGTGGCACTCCCAGTGCCTGCCTGTGTGTGTGCAGGGATCATGGCCCTTGGCTGTCGATTAGGCTTGAGGTCAGGGTAGGTAAGAGGCTCCAGGAAGCCTCTGCATGGCTGGTGTCTCCACCCAGGACTGCACAAGGAGGGGGGAAGCAGGTCCCTCGTTCTGGGGCTGCTATGAGGAGTCAGGTTAGCCCTGTGTTGTCTACTAGGGTGGAGGCTCCCGCAAGGCAGAGCCCAGCATCCTCATGTGCCTGAGGGCACTTGATCCACTTCTCCCCTGAGTAAGAGAAGAATCAGAGCACCAATACCCCAGTGAGAGCTTCTGGGAACCTGGTTCTGTGCAAGCTAAAGAGAAAGTGAGGCTCTTACAGCACAGCAGGGGTGCAAGACCCTCACTGCCAATCAAGTAGGGGTGGAGCGGGAGCAAAAAGTGAGCCTGAAGGGACCAGATGATGGCCCCTTGCCTCCAGCAGGTGTCTGAGAGTCTGAGCCAGAGTTCCCTGAGATGCAGTGTGCGGTTTACCACAGAACATCGCATTAACATGGGGTGCTCGGCACAGAGCTTGGCACCATGAAACGGTATTGAAGTGGACAGGAGGAGGAGGAGGAGGGCGACTGCTGTCAGTGGATTTGCCATGAGACTTATACTGTGACACTGGGAACAGAAGGAGAAGGGGAGCGGAGGTGAGACATTAGCACACAGGAATACACACACACACACACACACACCTGCACCCACACATACACATGCATGTGCACACATGTACACACACAGCAGCGATGGAATGACTATTAACAATAAGCCTGGCCTGGGAAAGCAGCAGATCAAAAAAATAACTCTGCTGCCCACAGCCAGGAAAACGATGACCATCCCCAGGAGTGCCCACTACAAGGATGGCTGTTCTGCAGCTGGCTCCTCTGGGGTCGGAGCCCTTTTTCAAAATTTTCCCATATTTCTTGGAAGGGAAATGAGTGTGTAAGCTGGGAGTTCCCAGGATTCACAAACTTGACCAAGGACTTCTGAGAAGGGACTGGCTATTCACCAGGAAAGACCGGGACAGTGGCCCTCCCACGTGTAGCTGACTTGCTGAGCCAGGTGTTACCATATCCGGCTCCATTGAGAGTTACCCAGGCAACCCCGTCTACCCAAGGTCTGCCCAAGGCAAGCAATGGAGCTCAGATTCCAGCACAGTTCAGCTGGACCATTTTGTCCTCTAATGACAGCAGACTACCAGGAACACGCAGCACCTCTGCCATGAGGGTCTACACCAGCAGTTCCACCTGCGCTCTGCCAATTCTTATGGAGGGGACCTTTTAGTCACTACTGAGTGGCCCCGAGCCAGGCAGAAGGGATGCCTGGGTTGGGACAGAGCTCTATTCCAAGTTGTCAGCACCTGTAGGCTAGGTCCTGCAACGCGATTCTTCTCTCCACCTGCATTCTGCACACACAGCACGGAGACAGCAACTCCTGCTTCACCACGGGAGCTAATGAGTGCATGTGCAGGACAGGCCCAGGGCCTGGCGCAGCAGGTTCTCAATAAACATGACTTTTGTGCTCCTTTCCACTACGTCAGCCTGCCCAGCACAGCCTTTTGCACTCTAAGATGTTTATTTTC
>PVKA01051877.1:0-11991 GCA_004027165.1 Ctenomys sociabilis | reverse complement strand
AAAAAAAAAAAAAAAAAAAAAAAACATGGGGAGGAGAATAGCTCAGCTGCTTATGTGCAAGTACAAGGTACCAAAAACAAACAAAAATGCCAGATATGAATAATGAGCTGGATGTGATGGCACATGCTTATGCTGCCAGCACTCTGGGATCCTGAAGCAGGATAGCAAGTTTTTTTTCTTTTCTTTGCAGAACCAGGGATTGAACTCAGACCCTTGCGCTTTCCAGGGAAGCGCTTATTCTACTGAGCCAACTCCCCGGCCCAAGGATAGCAAGTTTAAGGCCAGCATGAACAACTTAGTAACTTAGTGAAACTTTAAGTCAAATAAATACTAAAAAAGGCAGGGAGTGTAGCTTAGTGAATGGGTTCAATCCCTAGTACCCTGCCCCCCACCAAAAAAAAAAAAAAAAGATGAGGACAACATCTGTACTGCTGTCATTTTCACAAGCAGTGTCAGAATTAGCATGAACAGTGCGCGCAGAAATGATTTGCTAGGAGGTTGCTGAGGCATGCTGGATAAAGTTCAGAAGTTTGCCTTCTGGCTCTGACCTTAGCAACCTTGAAAGACAAATACGTTATTCTTACTGAAATTTAGGCTTCTAATATATAATATAGGGATAAACATGCCTATCTTTTTGGGCTCTTAGAGAAGTTGAGGTATGAAATAGTCTTTCTTACATTCTTGAAGTCTGCTCAAATTTTTTTTTTTTATTTTATTGAAAAACAAGTATCAATGAGAGTTTCAAAACAGGTTAGTAGGACAGTTACAATAATTAATACATTGCATATTGTTGTCTTTGTAGTAGTTATTCATAGTACAAGATGCAGATACGATATCCTGTCTAAACACTATTAGTATAAATCTTATTGAATTAAGAGAAAGTAGCTGTATATCTCCTGTTTTGTATATACAGATATACATATTTCACTAGCAAATGGTCCTTCATTTATATCCCCCTTTTTTGTTTAGTTTTGGTCCCTCAATTTTTAAAGCTTTATCATGCCATGTTAAACACTATTCCCAAAAGCTACCTTGCAATGCCTTAAGTATAGCACCAGCCAACTTCCACATGTGTGAGGTTAGTAAGTTGGTCTTATCCAAGAGCCTCCTTTTCATTAGAGCAGCCATATATACTTTATGTTGGGCCTGGAACCTGGTAGGAGGATAAAGTACCTTTGGGGGGGAGGGTGCTATTTATTTGGAAAGAAGCCCTAACTGATGATCCTTGGATGAGATTCTGAGACTAGCTTTGTTGCAAGATTATTGTTAGCAGGGCATGGTGGCAAAGCTGGTGAGGTACCAGGCAAGAGGATCATGAAATCAAGCCCAACCTCAGCAACTTGCCAATGTAGTTAAGAACCTATCTCAAAAAATAAGAAAGGATTAGAGGTGTAGCTTAGTGTGCAGGCCATGGGTTCAATTCCCAATACCCTCCTCCTTCTTGAAAAGATTATTTGTTGTTAATGGTATCCTGTGGAAAGAATTATGAAAATTTTTGAAGGTAGAAAGTTACTTTGTGGCCAGAAGATGGCTCAGTAGAATAAGCCTGAGTTAAATCCCTGGTTGTGCCAAAAAAAAAAAGTTCCTTTGATGGCTGAGGATTTAGCTCAGCAGCATAAGCACTTGACCAAAAAAAGAAGAAGAAAGTTATTTTGATAGGATCTAACCCTTTCTTTACTAAGACCCAGGCTTGACTTGCTCTGAGGCACATAGCTAGCAAGTGACTAGCTTCTGAACTTACCTTCAGGGGCTTTCACTGTCCACAGTAATCTGTTTTCTACCACTGAGGTAGTCTATAGTTAGACAAATTTGCCTTTATATTACCAATTTTGTGCTTGTGACCACTGTGACAAATACATTGCTTATACTGTCAGATCCATTTTACTCCTGTGACAGTGGAACAGGGTGAATTAATTTAGAGTCACTGTGTAATTCAGGTTGGCCTTGAACTTGTGGTGATCCTCCTGCTTGAGGCTCCTAAGTGCTAGGATTACAGGCATGCACCACCACTCCTGGGCCAGAAAAGCCTTCTTCAGGAAGAGCTGAGTGGGGCTCTTGAATGTGCTAATGAATCCTCTCGGGGTTCTGATGTGTCTTCTGCTTTTCTTCCCTGGGCATACTCAGGTTTACCAACACTGATTCACTAAACGACCACTACCCTCTGTAGAGGAGAATGAAGCCTCAGCTGGTTAATAAACTGGAGGCCCAGCTTTTGAAGGAGGCTCCCCTCCAGCCTAAAGTGCCATTTCCTTTCAGCCTCTTTCTCACCTTTGAGCTTTCCAACATTTTTCCAAGTAGAGGCTTCAGAAGTGTTTTGGTCCTCTAATGTTTGTAAGTCTGTCTTATCCTCAGTTTGGTGTTTTGTTTTGTTTTTGGCAATACTGGGGATTAAACTGTCACACTAAGATATATCTTTAGCCCCCTTTTCTATATTTTATTTTAAGACAGGTTCTCACTGAATCAGTAAGTTGTTTAGGCTGAAATCAAATTTGTGATCCTCCTATGTCAGCCTCCCTAGAGCTAGGATTACAGACATGTGCCAGCATGCCTGGCTGAAAACAGTTCTTTCATGATGACTTTTGAATTAGAGCCATTTGTTTATTTTGATTAAAGAGTTGATTTTATGAGGAAGAAGAAATACTATAAGGCTTTAGCTGCTGAGAATGTGCTAGCTTTTATTCACTCAGTGATAGAGAATAATGTAGAGATACCTTAGACAGCTCACTGATTACATGACTAATTTATGTAAATAAGTCACTTAATTCCTGGGCCTCACATTTTCTCATTATTAAAACAGCCTTGTACACTCTCTTACAGTCTTTTCTCTGCCACTTGATATCCTGACAGTAAAGACCTAGAGCCCAGGAGATGGCTCAGTGGAATAAGCGCTTCCCTGGCAAACACAAGGGTTGAGTTCAATCCCCAGTTCTGCCAAAAAAAAAAAAAAAAAGACCTAGAGACTGTCATTACTGTTGTTTCTGTTCTGTTGTAATTAATAGCTAACATTTAATGAGTACTTACTGTGTACCAGGCCCTATGCTAAACACTTCCCAAGCTTTATTTTTTAAAAATTCTCACAATAACCCATTGAAGTATATACTATGATTATCCCTATTTTACAGAAATGGAAACAGAATTAGAAAAATTAAATAATTTGCCTAAGGTCGAATAGTAGTGCATGTTAGAGAGACAGCTTGAACCAGCAAGGTCTGCTCCAGGGCCAGCCCTTTATACAGCCAATTTTCAAAATTACATATGTTTGTGATACATAATAATTACATTTGTTTTCTAATATTAGTATGTATGCTACGTCTTCATCTGTTGTGGGTTTGTGTGTGTGTGTGTGTGTGTGTGTGTGTGTGTGTGTGTGTCTTGATCATTTTTTATTTCCTTCTGCTGTACCTTTCCCTAATCCCCTCCCCTTTTCTATTGTCAGAAAGTCGAATACCCTTTCTTTTTTTATTGTCTCTTTCATTTATTTTTGGTGGATTTTTTTTTTGGGGGGGTGGGGGAAACGGGTCTCTGTAGGCGATAGGCGACGCAATCCTTGAGTTCACTGTGTAACCCAAGTTGACCTCAAACTCATGGCAATCCTACTGCCTCAGCCTCCAAGTGGTGGGATTACAGGAATACTCAGTCACATCCAGGTTTTGGTTATTTTTTGTTATATGGGTTTAACCTAGTTACACAGGGTTTCACTATGCAGTTCAGGCTGGCCTAGAACTCTCAGTGATTCTCCTGTTTCAACCTCCCTAATGCTGGGATTACAGGATTGCACCACCATGCCCATCTGCTCTTATACACAGCCAGGATAGTGTATAGCCTGGCAGTATAGGCCTGCCTGTCAGGTGTCTGTGGATAGAGGCATAAATGACTACGAGGTAAGATTGGGGCCCAGTTCTGGACAGTCTCAAGGGAATTATTCTCCTTTCTGTTTAAACTGTAAAAAATAAATGGTAATATTTTTTATTAAGAACCATAGAATTGATGTTTTAAGCACATAATAAAATGAATACTTACATACCTACCACTCAGCTCAGTAGAATAATGAATACTGCCATCTCTAACTTCTGTCTGAACACTTGCTGGAATTTTTTGCTAGCCATTTTCCTTCCTTGCTTACTTATTTTGTGCTTCTCTATTTCTCTTGCTCTCACTCCATTTTCAGGGGGCAGTGAGTGGAGGGCATGTGGACTTATACAGGAACCCTATGGCCTGCCTAGAGGCTGAGAGGTTGGGGCAGTTCTGCCAGCCCCTGGAAGGGAAGAGCAGAGGTCCACTGGAGAAGCTGGCCAGGCTTCCTGGTTGGCAGCAAAGAGGTAGCTTGTTTGGGTGAAAGAGACATTCTAGAGGTTCTAGAGCCTGGTTCAGCCTTAGTTGAGAGCACAGTCCAAGGTGAAGAGGCCTCTTACATTGAGACATAGTATCATTCTGCCCTCATGCTTCAGTGTTGGTACAGTGCCAGATATGGCCAGAGTGGTTTTAGCAGATCAGCTTTCTATTTTCACCCATATACTTTCTGGAGTGTTGATGGTGCCAGCCTTTCAGTAATGTTTGCCACACTCCTTTTCTATAAACATTTTGGCATTTGCTTTGCCTTTGCTTTAAGTGGTGGTTCTTTGAATAAAAATTTCCCTATTGTTTGTGATTGCAAACTAGACATTGCAGGGCTGGCAAGATAGCTCAGCGGTCTAGAGCGCCTCTCAGGGACCGCGGTTCGAGCCCCAGCACCACATGCCATGCCAGCCCCTCCCCGCAGGGCCGGCTGAGCTCACCCCCCACCCCCGCGAAAAAAGAATCCGTGATGTGTAGCGAGACACTGTAATAAATGAAGGAATTTAAAAAAAAAACAAAAAAACTAGACATTGCAAATGATATTGTGGGAACAGCTACAGGGACTGGGAGAAAAATCAGGGTTATGGCAAGTCTCTGCAGCAGTGTGCCTTGATTTGCTCTCCTCTTCATCAACACCACTCACCAGTCATTTTCTGGTGGCCAAAAGGTTGGACTTGGAAACCTGTCATTCAGCTGTAGTTCAATACTATAGTTTGTTTTTTGACAGGGTCATAGTATGTAGTTTTATGCAGGCCTTGAACTTGCTGTATCACCCAGGCTGGCCTTGAACTCACACCATCCTCTTGCCTCAGCCTCCCTAGCTCTGGGATTAGGTATGCATCGTTATACCTACCCTAGATTTAAGATTTAAGCAGCTGTAGTATCTTAGGTACTATGGCAAAGGGGTGAACGAGAGAACATAAATGAGAATGAATGAGAACTGGGTTATACCCTTAGGGAATTTACATTCTAGATATGAATATAAGACCTTCATGCAAATACACACAAGCATTACAAGTGCCAAATCCAGAATGTAGATTATTTTTCTGATTACCTAATGTAATACACACATGGTAAGGAAAAAATAACTTCAAACATGTAGTGTAGAAAGCTTCCAAGTGATTGCCTGCACGATCTAACTTATTTCTCAAGAGAACATAGTTTTGTATTGGAGGAGCTGGGATTTGAACTTGCCTCTGAAGTAAAATCTGAGTGGCACACTGCTGGTAAGATGGCAGGCATCTCGATGATGTAGTGCGCTGCCCCAAAAGGGGAAGCCATCTTCTCCAGCTTTTCCTACAGATGATGAGTAACCTCTGTTGTAACATTTTGGTAATGAGAAACCAAAATGCCAACTAGGCACTAACCTTTGTAAAATACCAACTGTATACTTTGTGTAACAAGGGTACTGGCACTTTGTAGATGTTGTTGAGTTAATCGTCATATTTATCCTTATTGACAGTAGGGACCCTAAGATTCAGATTATTTGTCAAGGTCACATAGTTAGCAAATGTACTAGTTTAGCCATGTACTAGTTTCAGATCATGAGGAAATTATTAACCTCTGGCTCAGTTTCCTTGTCATCTCTATACTTGGGTGGCAATAATACCTGTTTCATTAAGAGGTGTTTAAACTTACGAATTAACACATGTTGGGTGAGTAAAACAGGAAGGGGCCTCTGGAGCACAATAAGCATTAGCTGCTACTCCTTTTGCCATTTTCTCTTGTTCCTCACATTGATTCTGTACGCTTTCCCTCACACTTTCCTCCCTTGTACTGTTCTTCCATCTTGTTTCTTTTCCTTTTCTTTTTGTGATATTGGGATTGAACCCAGGCCTTTCATTGAGCTTTATTTTTTAGATAGGCTGGCTTCATACTTAACAGTAGTCTTCCTTTCTCTGCCTTCCCTCAGCTTACACACATGGACTGCCATGCCTGGTTTATTTATAATTTTGAGACAATGTCTTGAATTTGAAATTGTCCTGTCTCAGCCTTCCCAGTAGCTGGAATTAGGTTTGCACAGTAATGCCCAGCCCTCCCATTGCTTTTTTCAGTTGTTTGTCTCAGTGCCTTTATTCCCCTCTGTGTTCTCTTACCTCTTTGTCATTACCTATCTTGTCTGTGTGGATGTCTCCTGTCTCACCTCTTTGCTGCTAATTTAATTTAGGAGCCAGAATAGACTGGAGCATAGTTCTCACTTCGCAGCTTTGTTACAAACAACTAAATAAATGTCAAACCCTATCCGATTCCTTGGTTGGAAGTTCAAGGTTTTGTAACACTGACCTCAACTACCCTTTGAGTCTGTTTTCCCACTACTTTCATACCTTTGTCTGCTTTATGTCCCTTTCCACCTACATCTGGATCTTGGACTTCAAGATCCAGATTAAAATTTCACTTTATTTTCTCAACTCTACCCTACTCTCAACTTCTTAGAATTATTTTTTGTAAATTTTGTGGAAGTTGGTACATACTCTTGAAATATTTCCAATTTCCTATGGAATTACAATCTTTGCAGAAGCTTGGTTAAATTTATCTTTGGATACACCCTCTGCTGTCCTGTGGCAGTGCTTTGCACGTAGTAGGTGCTCAGTAAATGTTTGTCTTATAAGAGGGGGTTCTTTTGAACCATATGATGGGCTTCTCCCGAAGGTCGCTTCGCAGTGGGTAGAAATGCAGTGGTTTTGTCTTCGAAGAGTCAGACATCTTTTTCTTTTGGTCTTGTAGGGGAGGCAGAGCTTTCAGACTCTGCTTATGGGTCCCAGTGCCTGTGTCTGTTAAGGGCTCCAGCCAACGCCTGCTGAACTCAGTCCCGTGCCTTGGCCCCTCGGCCCCTCCCTACAAATCCTGGCGTAACGGGGGATTAGGTTCTGGCAGCACAGCTGGGGTTTTGGCGGCCATTCTACAGTCGACAATAGCATGCAGCCACCACAGACAGGACAGCGTAGTCCTGCGCTCCACGGCTAGAGTCGGCCTGGCCTTCTTGTTTGGGTGGCCGAGGGGGAGGAGTGGGCACCACGCGGCATCCTGGCCTTGCCACGCAGAAGGTACAGGCTGGAGAGATTCCCGCGGGGAGTGGGCTTGGGGGAGGCCATGTCCCCGGGCAGGGACGGCCGCGTAAGGAGGCAGGCGCTTTGTGTGCGGGCGGGCGGGTAGCAGTGTGTGCTTCAGACACGCCCGCCCGCGCAGGCAGGAAGCTGCCCAGCCCAGGCCTGCGCCGTGCTGGCCCTTTGGCCCTGCTCACGCTCCCAGGGCCTCTGCTCCCTGTCGTCCGCCCTGCTTGGTTTGGGCGGCTGTGGTCCGAACTGTCTGTGGCTGGCCAGAGATGGACAGTCCCCCGCTGCTTCCTTGGGCCCTGGGTGGAAACGCGTGAAGGGAGTGTCCCGCGACCTCAGGTTTGTCAGGCAGGGCGCCGGGATGTGTTTTGTGTTTCTGTCCCAGTTCTGCTTGCTCTTGTGGCTGCTGCATTTCAGCAATTTTTGCCAGCGCGCCCCTACCTTCCCCCACCCCGCGTGCCCTCTCCTGTTTGGGGACTAAGTTTCCAGCCCGCACCCTCTAGTACTCGGGTGCCCCGCCCCCACTGCTGGATCCCTGCTCGGTGGCGCTCTAGATCACGGAAGCTTGCTGTGCCTTTAAAGAAAGCAGACTCCTGGCTGTGACGCACTTCTGGCTGTCAGCCAGGAAGATCGCTCCTGCCAGGCTGACTGAGAAGAAAACCAACAACTTTTCTTTTGTGTGTGGGGTTACTTTCCACTGCCTTCCCTTTTTCCTCTCCTTTCAAGATTTAAATGCTAATGGCGGATTAAAACCTGTAGATACGTTTGGCTTTAGGAGTCTGGTAAGCCCCCCCTGCCCTGAGACTTTTCCTTCCTTGCTCTTTCTCTGGGTTTTTGTTCAAACATGGACGAGGGGGTGGGGTGCATTCTCCCCCCTCACCTCCCTTTCCTGTACCATCCTTAAAGGGGAGGGAAAGGAGGGAGAGCGAGTAAACAGAAACAGGCGCTGGGAGCCGAGCTTGCCAACATCCGGGAGTTGGCGCCTTTCAGGGGAGAGGACTTCTTTCTTTTCCCCTTGGGTAGATGTCAGCGTGTTTTTGTTCAGAAAGGGAAAGCATGTGCGTCTGCCCTTGAGCCCTAGAGAAAGCTCAGTAAAAGGCTTCTGGTTCACTTGTGAGTCCCTGGGCATGACTAAGGTGGTGGACGGTGAAAAGGGGTTCATTTTGTCAGCTGGTAGGGACCAGGGTGCATTAATGCAGTGACGCGGTAGGTGCTGGTGCGCTGCTGGAGTGGGCCCCATGTGTGCCTCTGTGGGCAGCTGGGGTACCCTGTGCAATGTCTGGCTGCAGGCCCCAGTCCGGCAACCTTCCTGCTCACAGCCTGAAGATCTGAAGCCCACTGGAAATGGAGTGAATATCCGCAGGCCATTTTTGAAGAAATTCTGTAATCTTGGTTTTCTGTGCACCCTCTCCCTTGGCCCTCTCCAGGGCCTCGAGGTCGCTTCGCAGTGGGTGGAAATGCTTGGGGCTCCCAGCCAGACTCTACAAAGGCCAAACTTTTCAAAGGGTGGTGGTCTATGGGATGTTGGTAGTTTGTGGGATGTTCTATGTGAAGAGGGTGAGCCTGAGCTCAACCTAGTCTCAGAGGGCCCAAGGGGTCCTCCAGCAAGCTGGTTTGCCCCGACTGCCAGAGAGTGGAGAAACTCTGAACTTAAAAGCAGCCTACTTAGGACCCCTGGGGGGGGGATGCAAAGGATTGTCTTTCTTTCCAGATTCTGCAGCCATTTACCTTCTGCAAGCCAGGTGGTACACTGGGAAGTTTTAGGTTTTTGTTTTGCTTGTGGGTTGTTTTTAGTATTTTTTGAGATGGGCATTTCAAGCTGGCCGGCTTGTTTTGAACTCACCACTGTGTAGCCCACTGGCCTCAAACTTGTAGTAATCTTTCTGCCTCAGCCTCCGAAGTGATGTTGAGTACAGGCATGCACCACCATGTTTTATTTTGTTTTAAACCAGCTTTGATGTGTTGTTCAGGTTGGCCTGGATTTACTCCCGGGTTCAAGTCATTCCCCCCTTCCTACCTCTGTGTCAATAGCTGATACTATTGGCACTAGCCAATGATTCCAAACTGTTTTGTTTAAATGGCAAATTAGCCATAGCTTGGCTTTTGCTGGTTCCTCTGGGATAACCTGCCAGATGAAGTCTGGGTAGTTGCTTGCTTACCTCTCCTGGTCTTTCCTTTCTAGAGTTGGAGGAAGAGCGCTAGGGTTATGGTATTTATTCTTTGGACACAGGCCATTCTTAGATGGGGGATCCTTTTTAGAAAGGGGTACAGGGCATGGAATTCTATGTTTATAGTCCTGTAGGCTTTCAGCATGCATGGTGCTAAGTTTGCATTGTGCTTGGATATCCAGATGGGACAGCCATTTTTTAGCTGTGTCTATGGGCCTTGGAACCATCTAGTAAGTATGTGTGTGGGGTGAAGTCCCTGGAAGAATCCTTTGAGGTGGGAGCATGTGTAGTCCACAAGTTCTGGGAGTGGGAGGTAGCAATAAGTGAATGGGGGTTTAGCCAGGGTAGAGGCTGAGATCAGTACAGTTTGGCAGTTCTCTAGACCAAAGGTCATATTGGTGTTATCTTCAGGTAAGGTAGTGTTCAGGCAGGCAGTAGGTGGCTAGAAGGCAGTCTCTAGGGAGCAGGCATCCAAGCTGGGGGTGGGGCATAGAGAGCAGTGCTGCTGCGGCTTAGACTCTAGCCTATCACTTGTCTTTCCTAAAACTGCAGCTTTATTTCAGATCAGACCCCAGAGCTGAGCAACCTGACCCGCTGGCTCTGGTCCTTGCCTCCGGGCAGGTGGTTTGCATTAGCTGCAGTCCCAGTAGGAAACCAGGGCTTGGTTTTAACTCTTTGAGATCCAGAGGGGGTGCAGGGCAGGTGGCTGTGCTTGAGTGTCACTTTTCCTTGTGCTGATACCTTCCCCCTTCCCTGCAAACTGAATTGGTCCTGAGGTGGGAGAGATGCACTTTGTCAGCTTGAGAAATGTAAGGAGGTTACAGGACCTTAAGTTTACAAGGCAGCAGCTGCTTTTTGGAGTAGGGTAAAGCACTAGGAGGATTCTGGGTACATTCCCCCACCCCCAAGAACCCAGTAGGTGGGGGACTCTGAAGATACCTTCAGGGTTGGTTTGGTTGGTTTACATTTTGGGAATTTCGGTTTTTTGTTTATTGATTGGACACTTAAGAAGGGTGCCTGATTCAATTGGAGTGAATCTCAGCAGATCCTCCTATGAAATGATTCCAGGCTGCAGTCCCAAGGATCTGTTTTTCCATTACCATCACCCAGTCTTCTGGGTGGGGCCTGCCTCAGATTTCAGGGGGAGGTGGGGAGGATGGTGCTCTGGCTGGGAGCCCTTGGGTTCCAAGCCAATGCATGCTTAAAGCTGTAGTCTTAATAAAGCTCAGTAGAGCACTAGCTATGCCACTGACTTCGATCATTGTCACCCAGAATAGCCATCACTACCAGTGAATGGCAGTACTGTACTCCTTACCCTGGTGTCCTGTCTGAGGAAGTGGCCCTTTGTGACCAAGTCAGTAGGGTGTTCCTCAAGTTGAGTGTTGGTTGCCTTCTATTTCTGTGCCTAGGGAGTATGAAAAAAATGCATTTGGCCTTGACATGAAGTTCTCTTGAGCAATGGAACTAGTTTAAAACAGACTCTTCTGGGAGGATAGTAAGGTGGTACATTCTGTCTCTCAGTTGAAGAGAAGAGGTTGGTTAAACCTCGTCATTTTTAGCAGCACAGCTGTAGAATTCTCTCGGGACAAGACCTACCTTTAGTTGCACTTTTTTTTTCCCCTCTCCCTGGGCATGATAGAACATATAATCCTTGCTAGTTGAGAGACTGAAGCAGGAGGATCATAGTTTGGAAAGGTGGGCAATTTATTGAGACCCTTCTCAAAATAAAAATTAAAAAGGGCTGAAACACAGCCTTGTACTCCCTGGATTTTATCCCTAAAAAAGGGATAAAAAGAGGGAAAGGCATTTTGGAGGGGGTGGTGGAGGGAACAAACCCAGGATATCATGCATCATAGGCAAGTACTTGGCCACCAAGCCACCCCCCCCCCCCAGATTTCTGATTGAAATGTTGGTTCTCATCAAAAGCCACAAATCTGCTGTCAGCATTGAGGATTGGCAGCAGTGAAGATAAAGACTATGGAAGGTGGTCTGGGCTATACTTTCCTTGTCATTGAGTTAAGAGCTCCAGAGACAGTAAAAAAAAATGCTCCAGTTGAACATTTGGCAGTTGCCTCCTTTACCCAGCTTTAGGCTGTCCAGGCAGAAAAGTCTTACTTTGGTGCAGTAGTTGAGGTCATCTGCCTCTGTCCTGGCCTGGCCCCAAAAGATAGCCCCTCCTTGGGAAAAATCATTTAAGACTGAGGAACATGTGGGCTCCTTAATTTTTTAAAATCTTTCATTTATGTATTTAATGGTATGTATTTGGTACAGGATCTCACTATATAGCTTGTACTCAGTGAGCCTCCTGTCTCAGCCTCCCCAGTTCTGGGCTTACAGGCCTGGCCACCACACAGTTTTGGTGGCCCACACAGTGCACCCAGGGTTTCCCCGGCCCACTTAACATGCAGTATCAGGGATTGAACCCTGGTGCTTGA
>PVKA01051876.1:0-11989 GCA_004027165.1 Ctenomys sociabilis | reverse complement strand
CGGGGCCATAATATTAAGCTGAGCTGTAAATGGCTATGGTCAACAACTTCTTTGAATAACTCACTATTGTTGTGGAATGCTGGACTGTGTTGGATTGTGTTGTTGAGTTCAAGCACCTAAGTTAGTTGAATGACAATGGAGTGCCCACCTTTGACAGGTGTAGACAAAGGAAGGGGTATAGAAAGAAAAAAATCATGATGTGTGTGTATAGATGGTTTTTCTCTTCTTTTAGGGATTCAATTAATTAAATGTTAGACTACTTCATGTTGTCCTTTAATGTGGTAGATGTTTGTCTCTGTCTTTGTTTGTCTTTCTGTTGTCTCACTGTCTATCTATCCCTATGTCTGTCTCTGGCTTGGTTTCTCTTCTTCTATATATCTGCTGGCATCCAATCCCCACCAATCCTGGTGTTTAATTCTAACCTGATCCAAGACAATCTCCTTGCTTGGTAAATAGCTAAATAAATAGATCTCTAATTTTCTTTCTTCATTTTAGTATTCTGTCCTGTGAATAATAGGACTTTAAGAATTGCTTCAGAAAGTATCAAAAATGTTAGGAGATCTGTTTCAAAGAAAGAAGACCATTTTTAAAGACAGTAAAGAGAATACATCTTTCACCGTAATAATTTGTTTGAAATTTAAATATTCGCTGTATCTTTTGATCGCATCTTTTATGTATGATATGTATGATATGTATGTGCGTATGTATTATAAAATGCTTACCTTCAAGTTTCAGCAACAAATGCATTTGTTCTAACAGTGATAACATAAGTAGCTAATGTTGACTCTAACTTTATTAGTCATGTTAAATTTAAAAAAAATATACAATTAATTTTTCGGGAATGTAGCATAAAACAAGTATGAAAGTATACAAACAATTTACCAAATAGTGTAAGTTTAAGATAGTCAAAGGTGAAATTTTCTTTCATCTGGGATCTGAGAATATGCTGGATCTTTTTCCAAGAGACACAGTCCATTATTTGAGATATATTTCATAATAAGTCATGAGAGAGTTTGTGTACCGTGATATTTTATTTATTTCCTAGTTATATGGCTTGTGTCTAGATGTGTCCCCAGAGTCTTCTTCAGTCATAGGTTTTTGTAAGTGGCTGGATCTACTGTATGATGCTAGGATTAAGGATGTGTGATCTAATTATTCACTGAAAGGTCTGGCATAGTTCTGGTTGGTATGAGTGCTTCACCTGCTCAGTTGAAATATAAGAGACAGAAAGCTGTTTTTCTTCTTTTTTAATAGAAGAACAAATAGAAATGAGTTTCAAATTGAATTAAAAGGATAGATTCAATTATTAATACATTGCAAACTGTTTTCGTAGTGGTTTGTTATCATACAAGGTGCATATGTGATATAATACTTACAGATGCTATTATGACAGATGTCTCTAATCTGTCATAATAGTATCTGAATTAAGAGAAAGAAGCTGTATACTTATTTTTTTCAAGTGAATTATATCACAGTTCCAATAATTAATACTTTCTAAGTTATTATCTTCCTAGTGGTTGTCCATAGTACTAGAAGCTAACACAATATTTTGTCCAACCATTATTAGTGCAAATCTTGCTTCTCACAGAATTATGCAGAAGCCCTGTATATTTATCCTAACTGTAGTGTTTATACAAACACATCATGATTCTTCCTTTGTATCCCCTTTATTTTTGTCTAGACCTCTCAAAGATGTAGACTCCATTGTCATTAAACCATTATACATGCCTGAACTCGGTGACACAATCCAACACAGTCCAGCATTCCACAATAATAGTGAGTTATCTAAGAAGTTGTTCACTATAGCCATTTACAGCTCAACTTATTATTATGGCCCCACATTATATATCTCATTTTTATACTGTTCTATTGGATGGTTAAGACCAAAATAGGCTTATATATAACAAAAAATGTAGCTTTTGTTTCTGATGAGGTCAGTGAGGTCCCCTCAGGGTCTATCTTGTGATCTTGTACCTTACACTATAGATCCTTTGTCTGTCAGCCATGTGGATGAGGCAAGGCCAATGCTTGACCAGTTTGGTCTATATGAGAGCCTGAGAGAAAGTTTTCTTTCCATATGACTCTTCTCAGGCACATTATAGATCATCTATTGCCTTCCTCTGTGGCTCCATAATCTCTTTGAAGAGAAAATTTGGGGCACAACTGAGTTTCATAATGTTACAGTACAGGTTCTCCTATGCCCTGAGTTTTCACTGACCTTGAAAGCCTAGGGCAAAAATGTTGGCTGAACTTGTGGCCCTTCTATTTCTCTAATTTTTGATCTATGAACTTAGGTTGCTAACCATACAGAAGGAAAGCTGATCAGTACCCTGCAGCAAATGCAATTCAGTTGGCCCTAACTATTTGACTACATTATTTTTCATTGTTCTTGTACATTTCTATTTGTATTTCTTCTTTTGACTTCCTATACTAGGGACATTGTATGATATTTGTACATGTATGTCTGATTTATTTCACTTATGAGTATATGTTAAAGTGGCATCCACTTCAATATAAATGCTTCAAGTTTACTATTCTTTATAGTTGAGTAACACCCCATTATATAGAAACATCACATCTTTTTCAACTGTTCCTCAAGTGATGGACATCTTTGTTGTTTCCAAGATTTTGCTATCTCAAATCATGCTGCTATAAACATAGGTACACATATTTCACTATGATATAATATTTTCAGTTCCTCTGGGAAAATTCCCAGTAGGGGGATAGCCAGCTTGAATGGGATTTCCAGTCCTACTTTTGTGAGGAGTCTCCATACTGAACTCCACAATGGTTGCACCAGTCTACATTCGCACCAGCAGTGGAGTAGGGTTCCCTTTTCCCCACATCCTCCCCAAAACTTGTTGTTGGTTGATTATTTTATGATAGCCATTATTTCTTGAGTGAGATGGTATCTCAGTGTTGTTTTAATTTGCACTTCACAGATGGCTAGTGATGTGGAGCATTTTTTCATATATTTATTCGCTTCTTTAATTTCATCCTCTGAGAAGTGTGTATTTGTGTTAGATGCCCATTTCTGGATAGAGTCTTTAAATTTGAGGGCTCTACTACAACTTAGTTCTTTATACATTCTAGAGAGCAGACCTTTGTCTGATTTCTTATTAGTAGGATTTTTTCAAAATTTGTGGATTGTTTTTTCACTTTTATGACAATTTCTTTTGACATGCAGAAACTCCTCAAGAAGAATTGATCCCAGTAGTTGATTCTTTCCAGTGTTTCCTGTGCAAATACATGTCTTTTCATGAACTCTTTGCCTACACCTATGTCTCAAGAGTTCCTCCTACTTTGTCTTCCAGGATATTTTGTGTTTGTGTTTTAGTGTTTAGATCTTTAATCCATTTTGACTTTAGCTTAGTGCATGGTGATAGAGCTGGGACAAGTTTTAGTTTTCTGCATGTAGAAAGCCAGTTTTTCCAGCACCATTTGTTAAAAAGGCTATCTTCCTTCCAGTTACCTTGCTTGGCCCCTTTGTCGAAGATCAGGTGGCTGAGTATGTTTGCAGAGGCCTATGCATATTCAAATCTATTCCATTGGTCCTCAAGTATATTTTGTTGCCAATACCATATTGATTTTATCACAGTGGTTTTGTAGTATAATTTCAAGTCAGGAATTGTGATGCCTCCTGCCTTGTCTTTGTTTGTCAGGATTGCCTTTGCTACTCTAGGTCTTATGTGGTTCCAAGTAAATTTTAGGAATCATTTCCCTAGGTCTTGGTGGTATGTTGGTGGCAGTATAGTAGGGGTTGCATTAAATCTGTACAGCAATTTTGGGAGTATGGCCATCTTCAAAATTTTGGTTCTTTCTATCCAGGAGCATGGAATATCTTTCCGTTTTTCTGAAATCCTCTACAATCTCTTTTATTAGGATGTTGTAATTTTCTGTGAAAAAAATCGTTGACTTCCTTGGTTAAGTCAACAGAATATAGAGATAATTTCTTCTGGAATTCATCAGGACCTGGACTTTTCTTTTTCAGTACACTTTTGATTATGTTTCATATTTCGTTGGCTGTTGTTGTCTTAAGGAGAGTTGTTATATCTTCTTGGTTCAGTATTCCAAGGTATTGCATTTTCTGCTGTGTTATTGTAAAAGGTATTGTTTCTATAGTTTCCCTATAGAGGAATGCTTTTGACTTTTGAGTATTGACTTTCTATGCTACTGAATTTCCATATCAATTTTACCAGATTCTTGGTGGAATTTTTTTGGGTCTTCCATGTAAAGTATCATGTCATCTGCAAATAGTGATAATTTAACTTCTTTATCTATTATTATTCCTTTTATTTCTCCCTCTTTTCTAATGGCTGTTGCTAATGATTCCAAGAACTATATTGAATAGGAGGGGTAATAGAGGACATCCTTGTCTTGTACCCGATCTAAGAGTAAAAGATGTCAGTTTTTCCCCTTTTAGAATTATTTTAGCTGTTGGGTTGTCATAGATGGCTTTTATCAAATTGAGGGAGAAGCCATCTCTTCCAGTTTTCTGTGGGGTTTTGTACATGAATGAGTGTTGGACTACGTCAACGGCTTTTTCTGCATCAATTGAGATGATCATGTGATTTTTAGATTTCAGTATATTAATATAGTATATTAGATTTATAAATTTTTGAATATTGAACTATCCTTGCATCCCTGGGATGAATCCTACCTGGTCATGGTGTATGATCTTCTTGATGATTTGCTATATTGTATTGCTAGATTTTATTGAGGACTTTTGCATCTATGTTGATGAGGGAGACTGTCCTGTAGTTCTCTTTTTTGGTCGTGTCTTTCCCTTGTTTTAGAATCAGTATAATACTTGCTTCCAGAAATGATTTTGGGAGGACTGCTTCCTTTTCAATTTCATTGAAGAGTTTGCGGAATATAGAGATAATTTCTTCTGGAATTCATCAGGACCTGGACTTTTCTTTTTCAGTACACTTTTGATTATGTTTCATATTTCGTTGGCTGTTGTTGTCTTAAGGAGAGTTGTTATATCTTCTTGGTTCAGTTTTGGTACGTTGTACCTTTTTAGGAATCTTTCCATTTCTTCTATTCTGTGAGCATAAAGATTCTTGAAGTAACTATTGTTAATCTTCTGAATTTCCACTGGGTCTGTGGTGATTTCACTCTTTTCATTCTTTATTGCTTGTATTTGAATTTTTTCTTCCCTCTTTTTGATGAGGTTGGCTAGAGGCTTATCGAACTTTTTTAGTCTTTCAAATGATGAACTTTTTGATTTGTGGATTGTATGAATTGTTTTCTTCACCTCGATTGAATTAATTTCTCCTCTGATTTTTATGATTTCTTCCTATTTTTGTGCTCAGGTTTTGTTTGATTTTCTTTTTCTAGATGTCAGAGGTGCAACATTAGGATGTTTATTCATTCCCATTTTGTTTTCCTAATGTGTGAGTTCAAAGCTATGATTTTCCCTTTAAGAACTACTTTCATCACATCCCATAAATTCTGGGAAATTGTGATTGAATTTTCACTGAATTGTAGATATTGTTGAATTTCTTGTTTAATTTCTACTGTGACCCTTTCAGTGCTGAATACAGTGTTGTTTAACTTCCAGGAATTTAGAGGATTTTTCTGGGTATTTTTTGTCCTTTATTTCCAGTTTCATTGCACTGTGGTCAGATAACATGCATGGGATAATTTCTGTTTTCTTGCATATACTTAAGCATGACATATGGACTAGTATGTGATCTATTTTAGAAAATGACCTGTGTGCAGCTGAAAAAAATGTATATTTAGCTCTTTTTGGGTGGAACACTCTGTATATGTCTACCAGTTGCATTTGTTCCAAGCTCTGGTTCAGTTCTGCTACTTCCTTTCTAATTTTTTGTCTGGTTTATTTATCTTTTTGAGATAAGGGGATGTTAAGTTCTCCTGTTAAGATTGTCATCTTAGATCTTAGGTTGTTCATGTCCATTAACATTTTTCTTACATAGCTGGGTGCTCCTTTGTTTCATGCATACATATTTATGAGTGTTATCTTTTCCTCTTGAATTTTTCCCCTCAGCAATATATAGTGGCCTTCTTTGTGTCATTTGATCATTCTTGGTTTGAAGTTGAGACTGTCTGAGGGCAGAATTGCTTCTCCTGCTTTTTTTCTGAGGTGCTGGGACATGTAGAACTATTTTCTTCCTTAGACTTTGATCCAATGATTATCTTTTGGAAGTAAGTGTTTTTCTTGTATGCAGCATATTGTTGGATTTTATTTCCTAATCCACTGTGACAGTCTTATTTTCTTAATTGATGATTTGAATCCATTTACATTGATGGTTATAATTGAAATTGTTGACTTATGATTTTCATGATATTATCCTGCTGTTGTTTACTTCTTTTTATCCTGTGTTTAATTGGTTGCCCTATCTAGTGGGTGCCTTTTGTTCTCATTCGTGGAGTTCTGGTCATTGTGGTCTCTCTCTAGAACATCTTTCTGTAGTCTGTGTAGAGATGGCTTTGTCATGATGAAATTCTTTAGTTGTTCTTTGTCGTAGAAGTATTTCACATCTCCATCAAACTTAAAAGAGAATTTTGCAGGTCATAATAGTATGGGCTGGAATTTGTTTTCATACAGGACTTGAAGAACTCTGCTCCATGCTTTCCTTGCCTTCATGGTTTGTGTACAGGAGTTGGCTGTAATTCTGATGGGTTTTCCTTTGAATGTGATCTGCTTCTTCTCTCGAGCAGCTTTCAGTATGTTATTCTTGTGTTGGATTTCTGGAATCTTGACCATTATATGTCTTGCTGTTTTTTTTTTACTTGTGTTGAAGTTATTTGGTGTTCTGTATGCTTCATTTACCTGAATGTTGGATTGTTCCTCATATTTGGGAAGTTTTCTGCTATTCTTTCTGCCCATATTCTTTTTGTATCATTTGTATTAACTCTTTCATTCTCATTGATGCCAATTAATCTCACATTGCTCATCTTGGTGTCATCTTGCAGGTAATGGATTATTTTTTCCTGCATTCTCATTGTTTTTCAGATATCTTTCCTCACCTTTTCAATAGCTACCAAGCATCGTCAAGATCTGAAACTCTGTGTTCGCTTTCTCACAAACTTTTTTGTAGACTCTTGATTGAGAATTTTAGCTCTTTTATCTCTTTGACTCTGCTTCATGCATTCTATTTCTTTTCCATATTGGTCATTTCAGGAATCCGTCCGATTTTTGATCTCTTTGTTTTATTTATCCATGTCTTCTTTAGAGGTAGCTATTAATTCTTTTACTGCTGAGTTTGTTCCAAATTTGGTTTCTTCTATATACTTTCGAAATAGTTTCTCTACTTTGGATGCCATGATTTCACAGTATTCTTTTTATATTTCAGAAATTATTTCTCCTTTGAGTTCTTCATTACCTTTCTGCTGTTGTTTCTTTGCTTCTGATGCTCTTAATTCATACTTTTCAGCTGGAATAGTGTTCCCTGCACTTGTTCTGGGTGTTCCTGATGGGTATTGGGTTTTCCCCTTCTGTGTTTGGATTTGATTCATTACTTCAGATGCTATGTACTTAAATTTTTTTTTTTATTTCAGCCATCATTTCTGGTCTTAGTTCCTCTATACCTTTCTGCTGTTGTTCCTTTTCTAGTAAAGTATAGTGTCTGTGTGTTTATTAATTATATTTGCAAATAATTAAAAGTAAATGAATGTAAATTAGTAATTTTGTCATTCAAAAAATATTTCCTTGGGTCGTTTTGTGGTCTATCACTATCAATTTCTAATTTTTTTCCAAAGAAGTCCTGGGATCTGTTGCACAATGATTAGGGAATGGAGAAAAACAGAAAGTCCTGTAATATAACCTATCATCCTGTAGCTTCATCCTACAGGAAGCTATTTAAGCAAAATTATATATGTAATATTTTATAAACATGTTGCCTTGAAGAAACTCCACAAAAATAGCAGCTAGAAGAGAGTTACTAACACGAAGACAGGCAAAGCTTTAAAATTAAGGTTAAAAAATGAGTTGAAAATTTGATTCCAGGTGCGTTTTCTATTCTTAGAGTGATAACACTAATGCAGTTGTAGAAACTATGTATCTTAAAGGTCTATGTTTAATTTTTCAAATTACTTCACACATTTTAACATGCTTGATTTCAAAAGACCTCCCTCTATTTGTTTCTAAGTTCTAGGTAGCAGAAATTACATTTCTTTGCATTTTAAATATCTTTGATTAGTTGTTTTCATTACTATTGAGATGTCTTTAAAATTTGCATGAATAGGATTTAAGATGCTAGTTTAGTTAATGGTAGCCTATTTTAAAATGCTAGCTTATTTTACACTATTAAAATAGTGTAAATAATATAAAAGTAAAAGTAAATTTAAATAAGTTTATTAGATAATAGAATTATTTCTAGATGAGAAATCATAACTTTATATGGAAAAAACGTGGAATGATAAGTTTAAGGAAGGGCTGGGATATTGCCCAGTGAATGGCACAGTTCCTGCCTGGAAAGCACAGGTCCTAAGTTTGATTCCTGGTAGCAGAGTGATGATGATGATGATGGTGATGTTTAAGGAAAGAAAGCATTATTTTATGATAGTAGAGAACCCTCTGTTTTGAGTTTAAATTCTCTCCTCACCTTCATTTCTTATCTTGTGTTCGAAGACATACATTCATAAGTATAAAGTATTAGAGCATATTTTTGCACAAGACTTGGTTTTTATTGTTTTGAAAATCTTCTGTATTTTTAAAGCAATAAAGCAAATTCAAACTTGTGAAACAAAGCACACAAAATGAGTCACAATTTTCATTTATCTTCTAATGTTATTCATTTGTTTTTTCTCTATTTAGGACAGGGTCTTCAGGGTTTATGGGGTCTCACTAAATAGATCGGACTCGTACTGATCCTCCTGTTTTCAACCTCCCAAGTGCTGAGATTACAGGTGTGCACCACGCCCAGTCTCATTCACCATCTCAGCGTGCCCCAAGGGCACAGCTGGTACAGCATGCCAGGGTTCTAACCCTTGCCACTGCATTCTGCCTAAGCAGGTACTGTAGGTGGCTGAGCTATCAGGCTGGCCCTTCCTCTATTCTTCAATTTTAAGAAGTTGTATCTATTGTATTATTATCTCACTTATTTTGCAATTCTGTGGCTATTTTTGATCTACTTGACATACCAACTTTAGTCTTAAATTCTCTTTCAATAATGTCTCCAAATCATATGAACTTCTTTCATCTGTTTATTATCTCCAAGAAAGTTAATTAAATATCTTCAATTTCTACCTCCAATTTATGAAACTTTCACTTTCAGCCTTTCCTTCAGAATTCATATCAAAATAGCTGCTACAAATTGAGGATATATAAATCCTTTATTTCCAAAGAAAATAGAATGATTTTAGCAGTAGTTGTGAAGATTGCTTAGGAACAAATAAAAGAAAGGTTTGGTAGCTGGGGCGATGGCTCAGCAGAGTAAATGCTTCCCTGGCAAGTGCAAGGACCTGAGTTCAATCCCTGGTTCCGAAAAAAAAAAGTTAAAAAAATAAATAAAAATAAAAGTTCATTTCAGCAGCAGTATAGCTAGTTGGCACAGGCAAATAGGAGTGGTCACCTAATTTCTTATAAGTTTGTGCTCCATCAACAGTGAAGACAGAAAGGTGCTTTGGAAATCCAGATATTTTCCTGAAGTTCACAGATGAGCTTAACTACTATCACCACACTCCAGGTACCATCATGCTTTTCACGTGAGGTGAACATACCCCCACTTTTGACTTGTGCCAACTGCGTACCCCACTGCTCAAATGAATCTTTCTTTCATTTGTTCCCAAACAATCTTCACAACTACTGCTACCATAGTTCTATTTTTTTTGGAAGCCAGCGAATATTCGTTGACTTCTCACTTTTCAGTGTCTGCATACAACCTCAATAGGGATCTGTACTTGAATCTGTGAGGTAAAGATCCCTGAATCCCTGAGTCCTAAAATGGACTTCCTAATGTTTTACTCTTCAAATAGCCCCTCCGGTGAAAATTTTGATTCTTTAATTTTTGATACGTAAAAATAATTGTGTAACATATAAGAAGAGACAAGTGCTACCCAAACCTGGGTTGCACTTCTGTCACACAGTGCTCTCCATGAGCATATTTTGGTCATTTATCACTATGAGCTTTCCAGCCCTCTTCTCCAGAAAGGCAGCATTCAGGGTCACTTCTCAGTTGAAAGGAATGGTCAAGTATTTATAGTGAGTCACACATGGTGACTCATTTCCAGGCACTAGATTAAGGGTGACACTGATCAATGACTGTCAACGCCATTATCACATTGCCACAGTAAACATATTTTTTCTTAGATGAGCACGGTTTCATTTTTAGGAATTGATTAATACCAATTTTCTGTCTCCCCTCCTTTTTCCAAACTTGGGCAGCTGATATCAACTGACTTCAGTGTCCTTGATAGCCACATAACTACAAAGTTTTACTTACCATCATTTTACTTTATTCTCTCATCTGCTTTCTGAAATTGTCCTAAAAACTTTATCTTTAAGTTCTTTTTCTTTTCTTTCCCTGAATAAATAATAAGTATTTGACCAACTTTATATTCATATATTTTTTTTAACTTCATAAATTTTTTTGTATTCTGATTCAAGTAAAACCTATTAATCCCAGTAAAGATTATAATTTTTCTTTGGAACATGTCATAAAACTCTTACGTGAGCAACACAAATTGAGAAGCATAATTACACCTTACATATTTTAAAATATTCCAAAGCAGTATTTTTAACATGTAACTAATTTATTTTTCCGAGTCAGCTCTTGGTCGTTTATTGTCTTTGAAAGCATGTAAGATCAAATTTCAAGGTAATTATTATCTGTAAGACAACTACTTAAAATCTAACTAATGCCTTCCTCACAGATTCCTAGTGCCGGTTTTATAGAATGATCAAAACGCTAGCTCACTTACAATACTTTTCAATATTGATAAACCAAGAAATAGGTAAATCAGAATTTTGAGGTAATCTAGGAAAGATGAGTTGCAAAGGAATCCCAGAAGACTTCTTTGTGTGAAGCAAAAGATCACAAGGACGTAAAACATTCATGAATCCCTCAATACTTCATGAAATTACTATAGGAGATATGACTTGTTTAGTACTCAGTTCATATTAAGTCCCAAATTTAAAGTTTCTGTCCCATTTATTTACTGGTAAATCTGCAGTAATTGTACTTTTAGGTTCCACAGTTTTACCGGGTAGTATAGAAATTAGGAAATTTTTAAGGCAAATCTTTTTGTTTCACTTATCAGAGACTTTAATAAGTGACATAGATTATATTTTAAGTGACATTTTTAAGGGAAATTGTAAACCAATATGAGTACAGTACATATATTGGTACCTATTTTGGTATAACTCCACAAAAATAAAACAAAAAATGTTATAATATCAGTGTATAAATTAATGATTTGACATGTTCACTGTATACACAAAATGACTCCAGATATAGGGTAAGGTCATTAACAAGACATTGTTTTTCAGTTACTTGTGATTTAATTTAATTAACATCATCTTACATGAAGAAAATACAAAAAATAGTGCTCAGTGAAGGAAATACGAAAGATACAGGTTCATGCATAATTTAACCTGGAGTATCATCATACCTTTACATCATAAAAACGGGGATATGATCTCACTTATGCTTCTCTCATTGCTGAGACAAATACCTGACACTCAAGATCAGGGAAGGAAAGGTTTATTCAGCTCATAGTTCCTGGAAGTTTCAGTCCGTGATACTCAGCTGGCTCCAAGGCAGAGGGGCACAAGGCAGACATCAACCTTTCATGGTGGTGGCAAAGAGGGGCTACCCTCTCTCTGATCCTCTCATTGTAATTCAAATTACCTGCTGCAGGTGCAGTATCCACACCCACAATAATCAATCACAAATTTCAGAAGCCTCTCCATGACTGTGTGAGGCTTTGGAGGTACAGACAGACACAAACTATAGCAGATAGAAATGGGTGCTATTTGTCTCAGGTACACATCTTTTGTTTTTTTTTTTTTTTTTTT